>PVIH01003954.1:0-149518 GCA_004025045.1 Sigmodon hispidus | reverse complement strand
AAAAAAAAAAAAAAAAAAAAAAAAAAAAAAAAAAGAAAAATCCCCATTAAAGCCTTTGAGGTGAGAGTTGTGCTTTGTATCAACAGAACTGAACAATGTTGACCACCACACCATCAAATGTCATAGCTTCCAATCAAAATATGATCAAACCTACATGAGCTGAACCAAACAAGAACTGCCCATATCAACATAACCAAACATAGAGCCATGAGCTCTAAACATTGCCTGTTTTTAGACACTGTTTTGGGTGTAGTTTATAAAAAAATAAGAGCTAATCAAAGCCTTGCAATTAAGAACTTGGCTGGTGTCATCCCTTCTTCCCTGTCTACATAGTCCCTTTTTTTTTTTTTTTTAATCTCTGAGCCTCCTCTTATAATGGCTGTTTGTTGCATACTGTTCTTACTAATATGTTTTCCTGCTTATCTATTTGGGAAATATTGCTATTTCAATAAAAATAATGAATTGTATGCAAAGCATAGCAATTGAACTGAATATTTTTATCTAATAACTGCATCTCAAAAGTACTATTTGTTTACATACACATTGCAGATAATTTCCCCACCATTTAAAACCCAAACACATAAAATGGTATTTAGAGAGGACTGAGATCGTTTTGTTTTTGAAACTATTTCTGTGCTCTGCACTTGGTTGCTTGGACATTCTGTTCCGATACTTTCTACAGGAGATAATGCTTTGAGCTTCTGATGCTGTCCTTTCTAGCACACTTTAATGATATGGTTTAATGTCCCCTGTCTTTTGACTATAGAAGCCTCTTTAATAAACATCCATAGGACACTGGAAAGACTAAAACAAAATGATTAAGCAGGGGGGGGGGAGAAACACTACATTCTGGAGAAACGCATCATTTTATCTCTCTGGAGCATCCATCTGTGTGTGTGACAATCACCAGATTATGTTTTTGCTGTCCTCTGCAATTTGGCTTTCCCACTCTTCTGGCAGATTACTGACTCAGAGGCTTGAAGATGAAAGCCAGCCAGACATGATTTCCATGATTCCCCTGCATTAGTAAATGCCTTTTAGATGTAATTTCAAATTGAACTTTGGAAACTTACAGTTGCATTTTCTACTGGATGTGGATGTTTCCTGATAGGATTAGTCTCCCACAGAGAGGCTCAGCAAACATGAGTTGGTAACATCTATATCCTTCCTTTCCAATATCTATTTTTAACCATCACTACCCGCTTGTCAGGAATAACCAAAATAGGAGGAAAAAAAAGGTTCCTGCAAAGGAGAAAGAAATTACCTGAGATCCTGGAAGCTCATGGACTTGGGACTTACAGTTAGGGAGCCTACATGGGACAGACCTACGCCCTTCCCATGTGTGTGTGACAGTTGTGTAGCTTGGTCTTTTATAAGTCTCCTAGCACCCACATCAGGATCTGTCCCTGGTACTACGCTGGCTTTTGGGAACCTGTTCCCCATGTTGATTTACCTCGCTAAGCCTTGATGCAAAGAGAGGCGGCTCAGTCCTGCCTCAATCTAAAGTACCATGGGAGGCCCGCCTCTTTCTGAATGGAGGCAAAGGAGGAGATGGTGGTGGGAGGTAGATGAGAAGAGGGGTGTGTGGAGGGGAACCAGGAAGAGGACAAGAAGAAGGGGAATTCTGTTGTTTGTAAAATAAATAGGGAAACATTATTTAAATAAAAGGAATTAAGGAAGGAAAAACCCATGGTCCAAGGCACTGCCTTGTATCTTGCTAGATAAATTTTCTGGTTTTCCGAGCTATCTTGGAGCTTGGAATAATGACCTAGTGATGTGAAATGCAAAGTATTTCATCAATTCGTAGAAGTCAGATAAGAGAAGCTGGGCAGGGAGAATTTATTCACAGTCATGGATGGCAGCTGCATATGAGTGGAAAACTTAGCATAAATTTGAGACTACTAGGAAGCCTAAAATGGTAAGAATGTAGTGGGTCTGGGGCAGGTATGGGGAGGTGAGGGATGGAGGGATAGGTTTCTGACTGTGAAGTACTGAGTCGGTAGCACTTAACATATTGTCCTGTCCAAGGAAACACTAACAACAAAAGCATCCTGCTTCTGGTATGCCCTGCCCACTGAGCCAAAAAAGGCTTTATTTACATTTTATAGAAAGGTTTGAGGACATAAAAATAGAAGTCTGAACTCTACCTTTGATATATATAACCTCACAACAGTAAGAACAAATCAGAAAATAACAACAGTCTTCAACCCTCATTAGCTACACTGCTTTAGTGTTATATACTGTATATTGTTAATAAAATCTATTTCAAAATATATGGCCCCAGCAAAAAAGATTCCTATGTACTTGAAAGTAAATAGTGTTGGATATGGATGATATGATATTGCTAGGAGATAATTGGTTACTGAACAGAAAACCCAAAATAGTATTCAAAAGTTTCAGCATTTGTAAAAGTAGGTTATTAGTAATTATAATATACTAATAATTTATATTTGTATTAGATAATATATTAATATGGACCAAGAATGGGAAACTAATACAATGGATGTAAAAATACTTTAATGAAGTAGTCTATATCTTTTTATACTTCTACTCAATGGAAGGCCTCAAATATGCTATGCTTTAACTGCAGAAATACAACTGCAAGAGGCAAGGGGAAGAAAGAAGGGGAGGAGGGGAAGAGGTGCCAACGAAGGAATGAAACAGGAGCTGAGCAACTGGAAGGTACAGAAAGGTGAGCAGGATGGTTGAACTGAACATTCATTCTGGAATGAAGTTGATGAGCACCTGCAGATGAGACATGGTGCCTGGAGAACAGAACACAGCATGAGAACTGAACTGCGTAAGAATGAAGGGAACAGGCTATTCAGCCATTACTTATATTTAATACTTGCCTTGTACTAAATTATGGAAATGACAATACCATCCTTCCCCTGTGGAATGTTAAGTACAACAAAGGAAACAGGTTACTTTAAAGACTACACAGCATTCCTGCTCACTCTGATTCAAAGTTAACTTTATTGGCCATTCTAGAATGTCAGTGTGAACAAATATCCTGCAACAAATCTGTCCTCATTCAAGAGCCAGAAGACAAAGATCTCAGTCTGTCCATGGAAATCCTCTCTCCCTAAATAGTTACTGATGATGGAAATACACCTTCCCACCATCCTTTTGTTCAGGCAACATTTGGCTCCTGCCCACAACTTTTGCCAAGTTTACATGACAGTAAAGGAAGTGAGCAGAAAATTATCATCTAGACAGAAATGTGACTATAAAAATTTTATATAGAAGTTATGAGTCAGAGTCTGATTTCCATGGAGCAAAGCAAAGTCCCTGGCCCCTGCCAAATGTTATTTCCAAAGAATTTATTACACTTCCTCTACCTAACATTATTCAGAAAGCTTTTTTTAAATGCAAATACCCAGACCAGATGATTGCAGTGTTCCCAGAGTTAGAAACTATGGCCTGCCTGTAAAACACTGGCCCCCACAGAAGGTGCCTACACTTTTCCTCTTGGCTTCTCAAGCTGCTACATGTGTTTAGTCCCCTGTGGATTTAAAATACATCCTTCCCACTCCAGACACAACAATCTATTTGACGATGAAAGTTGAGGGTGCAGCTCCATCTCCTTCTTCAGTCTCAAACCCCACCTCAATGAATATGGCTGGCACCTCTTCACTGCACCCCTTCTTCATAGATGCTCAGCCAGCTAGGCCTTCCCCTCTCTGTCTCTTATCTTCTCTATCTCCTCTGCCTGGTTATCTCATCACAGTACCCAAGCTTCCTTCTACATTCTGCCATATGTTAAACTCCTAACCTTCAAGGTGATGGTTTTGGAGGTGATGAAGGTAAACTACTCACAAACAGAGCTAGTGTTCTCATAATAGAGATCCCAAGGCCAAGTGTGTGGTACACACCGCTAGTATCATCTCCTGAAGCCAAAGGTAGGCATATCTCTCTGAGTTTGAGGACAACGTCTTCTACAAAGAGAGTTGGAGGACAGCCAGAGACACATAGAGAAACCTACCTACTAAAAACCAAAATAAAAATAATAAAAGAGCCCAAGGAGAGTCCTTGTTCTTTCTGCATATGAAGACAATGAAAAGATGAGCATTCACAAATCTGAAAGCAGCCTTTTACTAGATATTGAACCAGCTGGTATAGTGATCATAAACATTATTGCCTCTGGACCTATGAAAAGAATATTTCTGTTATTTATAAGCCACTTGGCTTGTGGTACTTTATGATATTAGGTGGAGCCGAGACACGTGTCAACACAGTGAATACAATGGCAGAGGGACCACACTCCCTGATCACAGTGGAGTGGAGCTTGCCCAGACCTCCAGCTTCTGAGGGGAACCCAGCTATCAGCAGAGTTTTAGACAGAATCAGGATAAGAAGGAACTGCTTAGTGCCAGATTATTAGGAAGGTATTTCCGGTTGAGAGAGCATGTACCAAGGCTAGAAAGCAAGACACCTTGAGAAAGTTATGTGGTGAGACGATTATGAGGGTTGGGGCACTTTTTATTTGTTTGTTTGTTCTATTGTTTTGTTTGAGATAGATTTTTTTCTATGTAGCCCTGGCTGTTCTGGAACTTATTATGTAGACCAGGCTGTTGTGAACTCATAGAAATCCACCTGCCTCTGTGTCCTGAATGCTGGGATTAAAGGCTTCTGCTACCACACTGGGCTTTGGGCTGGAGTTCTAACAACAGCCAGAAAAAATGGCAGAAAAGACCAGGTTGTACAGAGACCCAGGCCATATCCAGGTCATGGTGTATTTGTAAGTTTATCCTAAGCACTTAGAATTTACTTAACAAGCCACAAGGCACTGAGAGAGAAATATTTATCAGAGAAGCAACATGCAAAGATTTGTATTGGAGGGGGATAGAGGATGAACCAGGATGGACACTCCCCTTCTACTAATTTTAAACTACTTGTGTACCCTCTCTAATTAGCAAAGGACAAGAAATGTCTTAAGGATCTTAGACAATCACCACTCCTTTTTATGTCAGTTTTTTGTTATGACTTTCCATAACAAAATGCCACAGGCTAGATGACTTTGGCACCAGAAAAGTTATTATCCCAGTTAGTGGCTGGGTGGATTTTGCCCAAGGTCATTTTCTGCTTAAAAATGGCTTCCCTCTTCCTGTGCCTTCATGATCCTCCCTTTATATACCTGGGCTGTAATATCCTCTAGGATACCAGTCAAATTGAATTATAGTCCATTCCAATGACCTCATTTTAATTTACTTGTTTATTTGAGAGCTGTGTATCTAATTAACCACACTCTGGGGTACTTAAGGTTAAGAGTTTTAACATACAAGTTTTATGATGATGTTATTTATCCCTCAAGAGCCTGTGACTCAGGATTCCACCTCTTGATGCTAGAGACTCAGTCTCCTCAAGGAACCTCTGGATTTGTGAGCCCAAAAAACCATTTTCATATACAACCCAAGTCCATCCTCACTATGGATTTTCCTTTGTCTTCTATAAAGAACTGATCCAATTTCTTCCCTAATTGCATTCCAAGTCTAGTTAGACTGTAGCTGTTCTACTGAAAATGATTGTTTATCTTATTGTTCATGAGCTTCCTCATTTAAATAGCATTTTAATCTGAGAAGAAGGCCTATGTCTAAGGCAATCAGAGTGGCAAAGGCCTCTGCCCCTCTCATCTCCCATCTCCCACCTTCTATCTTGCTCTTTCTGCTCTAATTTGGGCTTAGGCTATTATTCCACCTCCAGCTACTCTTGCTGCCTGTAAACATACAGTTCTCTATGTATTCAACACTGTTCCTTGGTTCTCCATTGAAGATATTCCTCATTTCATTTAGTTCTCTTTATTTCTGAGGCCAAATGTTACCTTCTCATAGGTTTTTCTTGACTGCTCTTAATGGCTATAAAATCCAATGTCTCTTTATTGAGATTTTGGAATTTCTATTCTAGCCCACACTGAGGCCAAGGAGTTGATGATTGACTAAACTGTGAGCAATGGTCCCCAGTCCTGCTCAGGGGATGGTGAAGGCAAATTCAGACCCAGAGTTATACTACTAAGATGGTGGATATTGTATGAATTGAGAGCTACTGATGCATACACACAGTAACATATGATTACCAGAAATCCTAGTAATTGCTAAAGATTGTTGAGAACTTTATCTTAGTGAGGGTTACCATATACCCCAGAGTAAAAAGAAAAAGATACAGTGAAAAGAAGGAAAATATCCAATTCCTCAACTCTTCAAAGACATATTCTCAGTTAATCTTTCATCATTTGCTCCAGTTAAAATCCATCCTCGGAAGGAATTATGAGCCAGTGATGAATCCTGACCAATCTTACAGGACCTCTCATATCTGGAGAACAAGTTAGAAACAGATAATGTAGGGCAGAAGTTGAGTGGTGACTAAGTGTCAGATTTCTAGATGTAAGGACTAAAAGTTAGCTTCTGTGGTGATATGTTTGTTACATATTTAATAAAGCCTGAAATATCAAGAGATAAACATACAGTCAAACCCTAGGCAGACATAGTTCAGGAAATTTTTCATCTTTGAGTACAAGCTCAAATAGCTGGGATTCAATGGCACACACCTTTAATCTCAGCACAGGGAAAGCCATGAGTGGTGACCTACGTCTTTAACCCCATAACTCCAAAGACAGAGAACTTTCTGTGTTTCTGTGAGTTCAAGGCTGACTACCAAATAGAGTAACTAAAACCTTTCATCTTAACCTGGATGGGCTACAGCTGGGCAAGAAGGGTATTTAAGGAGGTGTAGGAATACAGCACAGGACAGAAGTGACCAGGAGCCAGGCTGAGGAAGTTGAAAGATAGCTGGGTGAGATTTGACTGTGGTGTTTCCTCTCTCTGATATTTCAGCCTTTCCCAGATATCTGACTGAGTCTCTTTCAACACAACCAGACTTTGTACAACAAGTTTCCTAGCGTATGACCTTCAGGTACAACCTGGAAAACTAGTGTGATGGTGAATTTAATATTATCTTGACTATGCTATGTGATGACCAGACATTTATTCAAACATTACTCTCGGTATATCTGCAAGGGGGTTTTAGTTAAGATTAACGTTTGAATCTTAAACTGACTAGAGATATTGCCTTCCCCTTTGTGAATTGGTCCAAGCCAGTCATCTAGATTTCAACAGAATAATAAGGCTAGGCATTAGTCCTGTCTCACTAATTAAACTGGAACATTGACCTTATCATACCCTAAACTAGAGCTTACACATTTGGCTGTCCAGCTTGCTGACAATCTGTCCCATTCTCTAAGGGACTCTCACCAATATTCCAATCATGAGATTCTGTCTGACATCAGTGACCTGTTATGTAGAGGAAGCAGAGTGCTTAGTGAAAGTAACTCTCTGAGACCACACCAAAAGCAATGATCCCAAGAGATGACAGCAGCTTCTCTTCCCCTGAGGACAGAGGGACACAGCCTGCTACTTCATGATGATGCTCGTATGACTTACTGTGTGCCAGAAGCTGTTTCTCAACCTTAGACACTTAAGACAGAAAGCTTCTAAATCCACTTCACCATGTGGTGCTCTTGTTTGATGAATACGCATACACGTACACAGGACAAGTCAGTATCAAATGTGTAGAATCAAAATAATTCAACAAGGACTTGTCTAGGAAGGAGTCAACCTGTTGGGACAAACCAAGCTCTCCAGCGTGTTTAGTCAGTAATTAAAAGGTAAATAAGGTAGCAAAGTTGAATTTCTAGCTTCTTGTGGAAACAGAAAGGCCAGTTGACTCAGCGCTTCCAGTTTCATATGACAACAGTCAACAGGCTATGATAAAGAGCTGCCCTCCCAGATTCACTATCTCATTTTCTCTTGACCACAGATCTGATCCCAACAGTTTTCCTGTCTTTCTGTGCCTGTTTGGCCCTGAACTATACTGAATTGACTATGCTCTGGATATTGAACACAACTTAGACTCCTTCAGGTGGCTTTGACTGTCTTTCTATCTCTCCTGTATCGTGATACAGATTCCCTCACGACTTACCTGCATGCAAACTCTTTTCTGTTATGCTCTTTGCCTGGAGGATAAAGGATAGATTGAGAACTATATTCAAGGATGTTTTCAAGCATATAAGAACTGGACTAGGCAAAACTGAAGAACAAATGGCACACCAATATCAGGATAGTTTTAATTTATTCATGCAAGGCAGGGAGAAGTGAGGTGTAAAGACGGTTAATGGGGGAAATATTTCTGTGCTGTACTTATTGGATTTTTTTTTTTACAAGTAAAAGGAATTCTAAGACATAAATACACTGACTTCCCACAACCTTCAATTACTCTTCTCAGAGAAAAAACACATGAAGATTTTGGGAGGTGGAAGTCCAGTCCTTTTATTTCACTTTTTCTCCAAAATTTTGGTTTAGAGGAGGTAGGGGTGGGGAGTATTTTCTCTTGGTGTATCTCAGATATGTATTGTAAAGAACCTGCCACCCCTCATTGATTTAAAGCTTCACGATATCAGCTTTAATTGTATCTAGATTGGTAGTTTAATGTGTCAGATGCCAACTGGGCTCTCTTGTGAGTCTGAGTTAGAGCTGTGTGTGTAAAGCTGTAATGCATGCTCTGAGGTAGATAATAATGGACAAGCATTTTTTCTTCTATAACCAGGTTATACTGCATTTTATTTCCACAGCTCTGGGATTTACTGGCTTAAAAAATTAATGTTCAGGTAACATGTTTCTCTTAAGGACCATGACACTATTTTTTTTTAATAGAAGCTATTTCATCATCTGCCCATTTAGACTTTTCCATTATAAAAAAACTGAGAAAAATGAGATCAAAGACATTAATAGAGTTAATAGAAGATAGAAGCAACAGGCAGAATATGAAGGATATGCTACTTAGAAGTGAAAACCAATGTCTTTAAGTAAATACAAGACCCCCAAATGTCAGAAAAGCTAAGTGAGGCCAAAGATATCAGCAAATATATTTTCAGCAATTCATAAATCCCATTATAGCCCTATAAACAGGTAGTAGCTAGTTCTCAGTACTTTTTGGTACTTTCCTTTCATTGCCTTTCATGTCTACACACATAATAACAATCCCTCTTTTGTCCCCTGCCCCCCATTGTTTCGTTAGACAAAAGTGTGATGGTTTACTTCACTAGTTATTTTCACAGAAAATGAAATATTGAGAAAAGGATTCCAACTGGTCAGGAAAAAATAGAAACCCTCAGACTCCTGAGAGTTGAATTTAGATTAGAAATTGAAATGACTATGTTGACCTCCTCATAGGAGAAATATAATTGGCTGATTTTAATGGCCAAAAAATGTGGGAGAAACCAAATAGACATGTTGACTTTGAGCAACCAAATGTGCATTTTTGCCTGCCTGACATCTTAACTTTCTTATATATAAAGAATTGTTGCAGTTTAGATGTCTCCCAGTGATTGATGTTAAAGGGTTAATTCCAAGGGTGGTCTACTGGGAAATGGTGGGACCTTTAGAAGATGGTACCAGTAAGAGGTCCTGTGGTGACTAGAGCATGGCCTTGCAAAGGATTGTGACCCTGACATTTTCCTCTTTGCTTTCTGTCATTAAATCAGACTCATGGTTCTGTCATAATCATCGGATACCACATGAAGATGCTCAGTCCAAAACTGTGAACTAAGGAAGTCTGTAAGCTCTGTAAGTTAATTAATCTCAGTATTTTTTGTGGTGATAGAAAGCAAACACAGGAAACCACCCCTAAAAAGCACAGTGTTCTACTAGGATCCTAAATGTCAGTTCTTTGTCTTTCCACCTATTTCAACACTTCAGTGTTTGACCTCAAACCTATCTCTGCCAGACTCTGAAATAGAACATTATAGTGAAAAGGAAAAGAGGGCAGAGAACCCTTTTTATTTGCTTGGGATGGGTGACAGTAGATACAGAAGAAGGTACTCTGAAATCTACTGACAAAGGCAGCATTGTCTAGAATCAGTGAGCAGTACTTGGAATAGTGCTATTAGGGCTGCAGACAGTAACCCTGTGACCCTGCATTGGGCCAGTTTTGTGTAACTAGGCTATGGCCCCTGGATTGAGATCTTGAGATTTCTTTACTATTCTGGGGTTTATCCAGCATCATTAAGTGAATTTTTTCACTTAAATCTATGGTTCATGGTTTCTGATCATTGAATTTAATACTACGACTGATACATAGCATTCACTTTGTAAGTATTCATCATGTATCAGGCACTCTTAACACTAAAGATATAGCTGCTGCCTACATATAATTTATACTATGAAGGGGGAGTAACAAGTGAATTTTATGAAAAATGCATTGGGAATGGATTCTGTTGACTTTTCCATGTTTATGGTTTTTCAAAGTCCATACTATTACTTTTTTCTGATACTAAAGCTGTAAAGAAAGGGGGGGGGGGAAATCTTATCTATAATTAGGAACTGAGTGAACTTGATCTTAATGGTATCTTTTCCCACAGTTTCTATAGTCTCTGTAATTGTCATGCATTTCTTTAAAAATGTCTTTTCCTCTGGACAGATTGTACTTTATTTCCAGCTGGAACCATTGGAAGGCTCAAAGACTGTTAGTTAATCCAATAGAAAACCACTTTCCACTAGCCTACATCATTATAATAGCAGTTGGAAACTATCGGTTTCTGGAATCTTTCATTAAATTTATTAGCATGTCTTGATATAATTTAGAAAATTGGCTTTGTTTTTTTGTGAGTATGGTAAGGTAGGTCAAACCACATTAAAGCCAGTTTTATTGAATATTAAAGTGAATAACTCTAAGGCCAAACTACTCTTAAAAGATTTGCAATTAAATTAGATAATTTTTAAACTGACTGAATGTCTAAGCTCTGGCACCTACCTAGCTATATAAAGTTCTATTGCCTTAAGTTTGTGGATATGAAAAAAATTCATATCCACAGAAATCAGTGACATTTCCCTACTTCCCTTCTCCTACAGTCTATTCTTCATGCTGTGTTTGTTTTTCTGAGTCATCCAATGGTCCCTTATGCTCAAACTCCTGCATTCCACCAAGCTTGCCTTTTGTGGTGCCATTAAAAAGGCCACATTTTACTGTGGTTTTTATATAATTAGCTGAAAGCTAAGTTTAATATCAAAATGGGGTGGGAGCTTGCTGTGCCCTTTTTCACCAAGCCTTTGGAGAGTGTCCTGTGATTGGGAGGTTTTATTCCTTTTGATTTTGCTCTCAGATCTCTGTTACTAGAATTTTTTTTTTCCTTTCCAACCTGTTTTGCTTCCTCACTTGTTTATAAACTACTAACTCCAAGATGTTCAGATATTACTAGTGGTCTGTGGTGATATTTTGTGTATCCTCTAAGAAATAAAGCTTGTCTGAAATCAGAGGACAGAGCCAGCCACAAGGTTAGCCATAGAGGTCAGGCAGTGGTGGCACACATCTTTAATCTTAGCATTTGGTATCTCATGCCCTTGCTTTCACTACTTGGGGAGCATGCACACCTCTAATGTCAGCACTAGGAAGGTTGAAACGGGAAGTGACATGGCGTGGCAGAGAGAGGAGTATAGACAGGAAAAGAGAGGAGTTTGCTCCTTGCCTTCCTTCCCTCCCTTTTGGCTGAGGACTCAGGTTTTCATCCTGAGGATGCTGAAGCCTGAGGATTCAGTAGTGATGAGAAGTTTCTCTAGTGGCTTGTTCCTCTGCTTTCTTGATCTTTCATCTTTTGTTTCAATATCTGATTCTGGGTTTTTATAATAAGACCAGTAAAGATTCCTGCAACAGTGTAGAAATGAAGCCATTTTCTGACTGATTTATCTCCTGAGTGCCAGCCAAAGTGCCTTTGATGACATGTTCCTCCTCTAATGACAAGAATATTCACACAATAATCATCAAATATAATATTAATTAGCATTTATTTTTAAAGCAATTCAACAATAACTTTATGGCAGACTATTATTCAAAATCAGTTAAAACAGTTCATTTAAGAAAAATTCTACTGACTCAATAATATGCCACCCACTTTGCAATATGCTGTTTGA
The DNA here is from genome assembly GCA_004025045.1 of Sigmodon hispidus. NCBI lineage: Eukaryota > Metazoa > Chordata > Mammalia > Rodentia > Cricetidae > Sigmodon > Sigmodon hispidus. Next base: position 137,561 of record PVIH01003954.1, on the reverse strand, counting down.
AAATTTAAGCTCAAATTAAAAACTCCAAGTGGTCGTGTAATTGAAGTACTTCAAACTCTGCTTCTTAGTCATGCTCCGTCACTATTTATTTCAAATCCACTTTTAAATTGCAGGTATACGTTGTGCCACAGAGTTTGAAGACAGAAGGCAAGTCAGAATGGCATTTGAGCAGTTCAGAACCGTTAATTGGCTCTTAGAAGGAACACGTTCTCCTGTATTATAAAGACTTGCGCCTTCCTTTCCTCTTATCCATCTTACCCTCCCTTCCTTCAATCTTTCTCTTCTCTTTCTTGATCCCTTCCCTTCCATATCCTCCTTTTCTCTTTCCTATTTCTTCCCCCTTTTCTCTTCTTTCCAAGACAGGGGTTGGCTGCAATGTCTTAGCTCAAGCAATTAGTCATCTTGCCTCAACGTGGTGAGCAGCACGGGCTACAGCATGTGCCATGGAAACCAGTTACGATTCAACTGTATAACTGGAATTTCTTTAAAAGAACTTCCACATAGAATAGCGCATTAAGCATTGAAAATGTGCTAATTACACATAACATTTTAGAGCACAACAAGAACCACAGAAATTAATTAGAACCAGACAAACAAAAGACTTTGCCAGAGGGCATTTGATTAGCATCACTGTTTACAACATTCAGCACATCATCATAATGAAAGAGGAGGAAGCGTTTAAAAACTGTTAGGTTCTCTGCAAGGTGTGTACCACTTTCTAGGCTACATCTGAAATTGACCTGCCTACTGGTAGCTTGGAGAAGCCACCCAAGCCCTTGTGTACTAAATACTCCTTTGTACCTAAATCTCTCTTTTTCCCTGAATACTTACAAGTCGCTTTACAGCTCTTATGGTTTGTAATTATATATTTGTTCATGTACGTGCTTAATATCTGCCTAACTACATTGTAGTCACTGTAAATTAGTGACTCTTGTGTTTCCACACTCAAAGGGTACTTTGCAGTGTACTCAGTATAATTTTTTGAGATTTGATTTTAAATATGTGTGTGTGTGCATGCATACATGCATGGGCATGTTTTCATGCATCTGTGTGTACATGTGGAAAGAGAGAGAGAGAGAGAGACAACAAATGCATCTCATTGCACTTGTGAGGTCACAAGACAACTTCCAAGAGTTGGTTCTTTCTTTAACTATCTGATCTGAGGATCAAACTCAGGTCATCAGTCACATAAGCACCTTTCCCTACTAAGCGGTCTCTCTGGCTCCCAACTATTTTGAATGAATGAAATGATGGATGAATGAGAGTTTCCAGTTAACAATGGCCGTGGTGCTGAAAGATCAACTCCCAATTGCAGAAAAATGGAGCTGGGAAGATGCTTCCTACGCAACAGCCTTCTCACGGTAAATAGAACCATGAGAGGTCAAAGTTTATGCAACCGGTGTCCAGTGATGAGAACTACAGCCCCTTTTATAGTACTAGAGATAAGAAAACTGAACAAGACTGCTTAGTGATTCCAGTATGGGGACCATGAGAATAAAGTGTTTCAGACACTTAGCAACTTAGTGAGTTGTTTAAAAAGATTCGTTAGTGGGTAAAGGAGGAACATGGATAGTAAAAGCAATGTCTTATTTTGCTTAATGGGTTTTAAGAAGTGTTTTATGTTAGGGGTACAGATATACTACCCATAGACCACAAATGTCCTCCATTTATTTTTCTTCTATTTATTTAGTAGAGTTACTCAAAGGAGCTCATAGGCACGTCCTTGGTGAAAATCAGGATTCTAGTCCAATGATGGGATGCAGGGAAGAGGCAAAATCAGCAACTGCTAAGATGTAGGTGGATGTGCTTCCCTGTTAGTTTTCCAAGTGGTACCTAGCCCTGTAAGTCTTACTGGTAAGCCACAAGAGCCACTGGTTTGCTCCCAGCTAGTCAGTGATAAAGAGCTTGAGAGATACAGTGATTAAGTAACTAGAACACAGCTTGCATTCACAGAATCAGCATTTTTCAAGTTCTATATAAAATTTACCAGTTCCCTGTTAGGTCATAAATTTCCTGGCTTAACCCGAGTACCCAAAGGGGTGTGTTGTGGACAGATGGCCAATTCTCAAGGGTCAAGCCCTTAGAGACATTTTCAATTTCTGAGGGCCTTGGCTTCATCAAACATGAAAGGAGACCTTGGTACAACAGATTCTGAGGCAGAATCTGGCATCCTCTATTGCACCATAAACTTAGAGGACCAGCTTATATCTTATCAGACATATCAGCTTCTCAAGGACCTCTCTGCTAATGTTCACCAATTAATATACTCTAAAGAGAAATGACAAGACAATGACCAATTTGAGTGCTAGAGCTCCAGATCAAGTCAAAGAGGACATTGACACCAATTAGTCTGTTCAGAGGCCACAACCTCCTATCACCCCTCCCTGGATGGGATGAGGAAAGTGAGTGGTGGAGAAATCAATAGCTTTACATACTCAGCCAGAAGAAAAATGAAAAGGCTTTGTTACTCAAAAAAACAAAAACAAAAACAAAAACAAAAACAAAAACCTTAATCCATTTATGCCCATATAACAACGTGCCATGATTTGGATTAAGTATAGACAAATAGAGATTTGTTCCTTACCATTTGAAGAGCAGGGATTTCAAGATGCTGATGTTGGTGTTCAAGGGGAGAAAGCTAGAGGACCTAGTCTCTCTCTCTCTCTCTCTCTCTCTCTCTCTCTCTCTCTCTCTCTCTGTGTGTGTGTGTGTGTGTGTGTGTGTGTGTGTGGTATATACAAGTGAATGCATGTGGAAATCAGAGTCAACCTCAGATCTTGCTCCTTGGGCGTAGTTTTTGGTTGTTTTTTAAAAATAGGGTTTTTTTATAGGTACCCACGCCTTGCGTATTAGCCTAGGATAGCTGGCCATCAATCTCTAGCAATCAAGCTGTGTCTACTTGCACAATGCTGAGATTTAATTAGTGTGTGCCATTATGCCCATCTTTAACTTTTTTAAAATGTTTACTAGGGATCATACCAAGGTCTTCATGCTTGCACAGAAAATAATTTATTGACTAAAATCTCCCCAGATGCCTAATCATTTCTTGAAGACCCTGCTTTTTATTATTGCCTCAATAGGAATCTACATAAAATTTGAACAAAACACATTCAAGCCAAAACAGAAACAAATATATTATATATACAAAGAATATTTTAATCTTTTGAGTCTAGACCTTTTCCCCTAAAATAATCTTCAGTGGGCCTACCAAGTGTGGTTTAAGTCTACTAACAAAGTGATTGACAGACTGTGTGATCAGACAGAAATGGTATAGAATCCTAGTCCTTACTTCTCTTTAATTCAGTTTTTTTTAATTTTGAAAAAGCACTAATCAGGAATAAATACAATTTTTCTATCAAATTAGATTGTTTGGGGAGTTATCAACCCAATTTACGATAATCATCTTAACTGTCTCCTTCTTGTGTAAGTACAGTTTTGGGGCAGTTGGATTTAAACTCTCAGTATCAATTAACTCTATTGATGGCTTTCGTTTATGGCCTCCCTCGATGAATCCTTGTTCCCTGATTTTTATTTCTTTCTTTTGAATGACAGGTTCCATCATATGACCTGTTTTGGTAATAAGCCTTGATTAAACCAAAGGTTGAAAAACTGGTGCATATCAGCACTTTCTTCTTTAGAACCCTGTCATTACATTATGTCATTACATAAGCCACTCTAAGCTATCACGACAAAAACTGAATTTTTTAGTTTCTATAAAAAAAAAATGTGGATTCAGTTCAAGTTGTTCCAGACAAAGTCATCCTAAACTAGCCATCCCCAAGTCAGCCTACCAACCAAATGAAGATGCATAGATAGATCTGGTCAAATTCCTTCATGAATGGCCCGGATCAGTAGAACCAGATGACACACAAATCCATGAGAACTGATGAATGAATGGTTGTTTTCCAACCATGAGTCTCAGCATGGTTTGTCTTACATCATTTGTTGTGGCAGTAACTGATGTATCATTTTGTGATTAAAACAAGATGGATTCTTTTTCTTGTTCTTCTTGAGCTTATAGTACTCAGTTCTTCTGATTTATGGCTAGTGTTAACAGAGCTGGGTTGATATAGTGAGAGTGATTGAGCATCTTTTGTTGTATGAACTAACAAAAAGAGAGATTAGCAAATGAGATATTCAAGAAAGACACATCCTTCTGCTAATATCTTTGACACACTTTCCAATTATAATCCCAACCTTTTGAGATTGAGGAATTTCTGCCTATAACCCACATATCCTTATAATAAATTCTCTCCCTTTGTAATGCTAAGTTTTAAATTACCTTAAATGATTACTGATATTTGTAAATGAAAGCCTTTTAGATGTAGATTTTCTTTAATCTAGCAGATTGTCTTATTTTGATAGGTAATAAATAATGGTTCTCAGACCTGCTAATTATATCAACATTAGGTAAATTTCTTTTCTCCATATTTAGCCTAAGAAAATTTTAGTCTTGACATATATTATATTTATTATTTTATGCAGTGTCTCTACTCAATTGTGAAATGCCAAGCTTAATTAGTCTTATTGGAAGGAATAAACAACTCAGTAATGTAGTCTCTATTTTAAGACCTAAGTAAAAAGAGCATAGACTTACTTATGACACTACAAAGTATTTTCTTATAATACTAGTCAAAGTCCAGGCTCTTTTTGATACTTAAGTAAAATCTTCTGAGTTTAGCGAATGTTGTTATCAAAAAACATTGCTTTTCATGTTACAGATAGTCAAATATTAAGGCTTATCAAAGTTTTGCAGGGCATGTCTTGTGTGTGAGAGAGACAAAGGTCACCCTAAGTGTTGATCCTCAGTTACCATCCACCTTTATTTTATGAGTCAGAGTTTCTCGTTGGCCTGGAGCTTTCCATAGAGGTTAGACAAGCTGACCATAAGAACCCTGAGCTGAGATTACAAGTGTGCACCAGCTCTCTCATGTGGGCTCTGGAGACAGAACTCAAATGCAATATGAACCATGTGTTAGCCATCTTCTCAGTCCCTATATTTCAGAGTTTTAACATATTTTATATCTAGGCTTTTGGTTTTGTGTTTTGAATTTCCAACCATATATCTCAATGTCAGTTGGAAGCATTTTCAGATGATGAGAGCTAGTTTCTGAATAAATTAGTCATGCCAATGCTTCCAGTTCTGAATACATCTTATTGCTAATATTGCCTGCTTCTTGTAGTCCAAACAGACCCTGATACAGAGACATATTTCTACTATTCACCTCATCACCTACATAATAGCTTTCTGTTTTAATGCTACATTATACTGTGGCCTTTTGAAAACCAATGTAAACAATGATTAGGAATACAGACTTACTTAAATTAGGCAACCGATTGTCCTACTAAAAAGGGTGACTTAGGACATGGACTGCATGGACTAGGGGTGGTTAAGGAACAGTGACAACTGCTACTATGGTGACACTTGGACCTCTCCAAAGCTTACAACTTTCAACTGATATCAAAAACCAGAAAAACTAAGTATATAAAACAGAAAAAAAACCTTAAAATAAATCAAATGTATTTATTTATTACGTATTGACATGAGGTCTTGCTATGTTTCTTAGGCTGTTCTCAAACTCTTGGGGTCAAATGGTTCTTTTGTCTCAGTGTCCTAAGCAGCTTGTACTAAATGTATGCTATCATATCTGACCAATTCTTGTGTTTTTAAAGCAAACATCTTAGTTGAAAATCTAGGACACAAAGAGAACCACAGAACACTCAAAGTGTTGTCCATAATATTGCCTACTGTTTTTTTTCTAATAATAACAGTGGTATACAGATAAGATTCCCCACAATGATTTAAGCCTTCTTTTTGTGAGATCTTTTCTATTTTATTTTTTCATGTTTTTATGTAAGTTTACTGTTCTTCTAAGCCAGGCCATTGGATAGAAATAGGGCATGGCTATAACTGGATTTCTACTAGAACATATAGTCTTTGGCTTTTCATCTACTCCATTTTTCAGATAAATATGATTAATTATGGTAATATCTAACTATAACCATATTGCCTTGAGGCAAATCTAATAGGCAGCTCTTATACCCAACATTTCAGTTATATTCAAGACCAGGACAGCACAACCAAAGGACAAAAATTGCATGTCCTACTGGAGGCATCCTCCTAGAATTTATTTTTCAGACAAAGAAGAGCATAAATGTATGTAGAATTTACTTGAAAAAATGGTGAATGGTCACAACTTTCTATTTCTACCTCATTCCCGCATTAGAGATAAACAAACCATTATTGTGATTGTAATTTAGCTTCCAGCCAATAAAAGAAGAATCAATACAAAACCACCTGCATTTTTTAAGGAATTAGAAACCGATGGCTCTATGCTTCTTCCTCTGCAGGGCCTGAGGATTCTTTCTGTAGCACAGATAGATGGACAGAAAGACAATTATGTCTTTGTCTATATAACCTGCATCTATATCTCCTGTTGGGCTCATATGCTCTTCAGTTAACACTGCATCCTGTGGTTAAGATCTGAGGTTTGGGGGTAGGGGATGTGTGCTCAAATTTCAAGGCATTTACTCATTTTTATGACTTTCTGAGACTCCCATTTAGTCTCTCCAGGTTTTGATTTCTTCACAACACAGTTGAGGACAGGAGTGTGCATACCACTGTGGGGAGTAAAGTTGAGCCTCTTTTGTTAGCTTATCACAAGGACCCTCTTCTGATCCTTCACTAGTGTCTGCTTTGTATCTTTTTGTCCTTTGTGTTCATTTGTGCTCTCTCTTTCTCTCTCCCTCCATTTCTTCCACTCTCTTTTTCACTCTTCTTCAATATTCAATAACAGGAAATAAAGTAATAAAAAAGGTGGGACTCCAGTTGTCATAAAAGTCTTCTATAGACCCTTACTGCCTAGAATGCCATTGTATTAAAAGGTTGCTTCTATCCTTTTTAGCAAATCTATTCCACCCTGTGTTAAATGCTAAAGCTAGTTAGCATTTTAGTAAATAGCAATGAGAGATAATGATTCCTTCTAATTGTTGAAAATGATAGTGTTTCTAAGTAAGGCTTTCCAGCTGTTTAGTCTAATTTAATCAAGAACTTTTAACCTTATTGTCTCGGGATTTTGCTCCCTTTCACTGTAGTTTTCTTTATAAGGCATAGATGACTGAGGTGTTGGTTTAGGAGATGATCAGTGTTGTGAGCCTTGCACGATGTCCATGTTGACTCAAAAACTCTGGGTAATGGATAGAAGCCCATCATTTACATGTAGGATCAGCAATATTTCCAGTTACTTTGGCTAACACATGAGTAAGAAAATTGTTCTGGAATTCAAAAGTCTGTAGTTTCAACATGGAAAAGTTTAATCACCACAGAAATAGACTCATGTGGTACAGAATGTGTTCTTCAATGGCAGCTGATCTCAATATTAGTTAAATCATAGACATAGAAACACCAGGGAAGTTAAAACCTTCCAATTAGGTCTTGGCCCAGGCCATGCAGATTAAATACTATCTGAAAGCCTTAGAATTGGGATCCTGTTATTGATATTTTTGGCTGTTTCCATAGTGATTCCAAAGTAAATCAAGATTGAGAACTATTGCTTTGAACACCATGGAAATGTTCTTTCATATTGACATTGAGGGAAATTAAGTTCAGAGAGACTAAAAGTATACAAGGAACAGACAGAATGTCCTTCAAAAACCATGATTTCATTAACACTGAATAGTTAAGTTTCTAGAACCAGATATAATATTCTTCTTGTTGAATGGGTCTTAGGTCCAGTTAGGGAGAAGTTGGTTAGAACCAAGATATATGTGCCACCACTGCACCTGGAGGGTTATTGTGGCATGCTAGTACACTACAGCTGAGTAGAACTTTTGATTGCCTCCTTCCTTTGGAAGCTTGTCTGGTTTTTCTGGTACTATAAAATCTAGTCCTTGGGAAGGGGGGCATCCAGGTCAAGTCTACAACCACTAATTTACTAAACCAGGATAATCTCTAGTAGCAATCTATAAACATTTGTCCTTATACCACAGGTAAGTATAGTATTTACAACTCATCAAGGAATCTTGTTTTTCCAATAGGCAGAGCTCACCATAGAAACCTACAACCAATCAAAAGGCAGAATAGTAGAACCCAGTCCCAATTTGAAGACATCTACAAAATTTTCCATATCTAAAGCTTAGAGAACTTGGCAAAAGTTTATAAGCACCATGTAGTTAGGGCCTTTACTGACACTGTATCTTCTAGAAACATCAGAATCTATACTTATAAAGTCTCATGAAAATCTCTGGCCAAACATGAGGCAAGCAAAGGGGCATCAATGAACATGCCCAACTAGATGGAGAAAAGCTCACAAGCCCTCTCAACTCTACATGAAGATCTGTAGGCAACTGAGTAAAGCTGGGGGTATGAGAGGTAGGTGTTTCTCTCCAAAGAAGAGCACAGTGATTAGCTGACCAATGGTGCAAATAGTCAGCCCTGAAGACATACATACAAGTAACATTATATGAACTCAACAGCTTATATTACATTACACAAATACATATATGCATGCAATAACAATTGATGAAAAAAAAAGCCAAAAAAATAAAAAGCAAGAAAAAAAAGATGTATAGGTATAGGGGAGGGTTTAGACAGAGGAGAGGTAAGGAAGAAATGTTGTCAATATAATCTCAAGGGGCTGGATAAAACATTTAGTTCAGTGTTTAAGAGCACAGGCTGCTCTTCCAGAGGTCTTGAGTTCAATTCCCAGCAACCACGTGGTGGCTCACAAGCATCTCTAATGGGATTTGATACCCTCTTCTGGAATGCAGGTGTACTTAAAACTATAGCACTCATACATAAAATAAATCTTAAAAATACAATTTCAAAAATAAACAAAACAGAAAACAATCCAACAGGGACAGATAAGTGGAAGAGGCGCAACTCAAATCCAGGGCTTGTAAGTTCCAAACCCATGCAATGTGTGTCTCATAAGAATTGTAAGGCTGTACTATTAAGCAATGAGGGAATAAACTGAATGGAACTTTCAAAAGAAGAACATTATTGATGTAAATATTTATTGTGAAAAATGACTAAGCAGTGAGAACATCAGATCACATCATTAAGACCTTTGGGGAGGATGCTTTCAGGAGAAGTAAATAGCCTCACACTTACTTCTTATAACTTACAAATTTGTTTGCAGTTGCTGCAGAAGCACTAAAATGGACCCTAATTAAAAATGAATCATCCCAGGGCAGGTTTCAGAACCTGGAGCACATACTGGTCTAAACTTGGAGCAAAGCTATTTTGAGCAACTAGAGTTAAAAGCTAATGCCCGGGTAGGATGTGGAAAATGACCTTTCTAACATTATTTTGATCTTTTAATTATTTTCCGAGAAGGAATAAGATATTAAGGGACAAAGTACTTCTATTTTTAATGGCCTAAAAGCATATCAGTAAAAACAGAAAAGAAAGTGTTCCCCTATTGAAGTCCTAATGAATGTTTTTCTTGATTTGATGTATATATGGAAGACTATACATATATTAACAGGACCTTATTATTAATGGTTTATGTGTAGATTGCCTTTAGCAAATAGCTCAGGCCTTCCCAAGGCAGAATTATAAAGGAGAGTGTGCTAAGCCCAAATTCTTTTGCTTCCTCACCCCATTCACACTTGCAGCTCTTGGTAGCTCTTCCAAGAACCCTCCCCAGTTATTTCTGGGAGTTCCTGCTATCTCCTATGTGCTATAAAAGGCTAGGGATCTTAGAAAGATACATTGAGGTCATAAAAAGTACCTTAAGATCAATTTATGACTCTAGGTAGGTCTCTTTGAAATGATTAATCCCATTATAAATACCACTGATTTTTTTATGATTATCATTTATACAAGCATTACTGTCCTATAAATATTAATGATCTTTAATTATATCTGTCACCCCATTATTTTTCAGAATATGCCTTTTCTGATGTACATAATGCCATGTATAACTCTACCATATTTTATAAGTGATGAACATTTGAATTGCCTGCATACCCTACCCTTCCCATGGATACAATAAACTTCCTTTCTCATAAACCTACCAATTCGTCTAAGATTTTTTTTCCCTCAGTATATGCTCAGGAGGATGATTATTAGGTTTAGAGCATTCTTAATTACATTAACTTCTCACATGAATATGGAAGGATGAACAAAGTTTCCTAGAATAAAGGGTGCAGGAAAAGCTATTGGCTTGGAAAACATTGACCAAAGAGAAAAAAAAAAAAAACAAAACAAAACCCAAAACAAAAGCTAAAAAACTGGAAACAGTGCTACTGTATGGTGGGATCTTGATTTGTCCTTCATCAGGGCCAGGAGAGAGATGAGCCTGGGATGTGTTGATGATAAATCAGGTTTTGAAAGGCCTCCTACTTTCTTGTAGTAAGCAAAGGTAAGAGATTGGAGTGCTGAGCTATAATGAGTTTTAAGCAAGGCAGAGGTATTATTAGATTTGCATATTAGATGTAATACGTGTGTACTTTGTCTGCTCAACACTCTGACAAAAATATGACTGCAAGTTCCAGTGGCTCACACACGAAGAAAGTGTGTTCTTTCCTAAAGAGTCCTTTCGACATTTACCACACCCACACTGTACCTTGACAGGTGATGAGCAGGGCTAAGGTGGATGGAAAAGCCTAGATCTCAAGTTCTACTTGCTGAGATTGGGTTTCAGGAGAGGAGTCATGGCTCAAAGGGAATGGGTGGGAAAGGCATTTTTAAGAGGAAACAGGAAAGCAGTTTGCACTTAGTTCATATACCCCAAGATGGTGATGGGGTCGTTGCTTTCAGCAGTGTGAAGTGAGGAGACACACAGGCAGACATTGAATCCAGAGGGTTTTAAAACCCCAAACACTGCTCTATGGAGACAGAGCTACCAAAATCCTATGTGCACTCATTAGGAAAAAGGTATGTAACTCCAAATGTTATGAAACTCTGCTTCCTGTCTTTCGGCTGTCCTTGCTCAGAATCCTTGGTTGCTGATTTCACTTCTGGCAACAATACAAAAACTAAGGGGACAAAAACACAAAGACATTATGAGCCAGACTCCCAGGGCATTGGGTTTTGTATCTTATTTTGGTAATGTAAGTAGAGATGTGTGCTTTGGGGAATCATACCTGCCTTCTAGGGCACAGTATCCTCGTCCTCTGGTGCTCTTCCTCCCACCTTCCCTCCTTCCCTCCCTCCCTCCTTTCCTCCCTCCCCTCCTCTCTATCATAATTGTTCTTCAGAGGACTCTCTTCAACTTTTATATTCATCCCTTCCATCTCTGGAACAATGATTTCCAAACGTTCCTTCTTGAGATCTTTAGAATGGGAACATTCTACCTTGTGTACTCAGCTGTGTTCAGCTCTTTCTTCTTGGATGCCTCACTTCAGTCACTCTTCAGTCTCAGTTTGACTCACATCCTTTCCTCACACTGCCTAAAGCAGCATTCCTTTGCATTTTTTTCTACTGCTCTCCTGGAACCATGACTTTCCTTCTTCCAACCTTGGCGTTACATAACTAACAGATGCCTCTCTATTTCTTCCAACTCAGCAGCCAACAAATCCCAGGGATTCTTTTTCAGAATCAAAATCTGGCTCTTTCTTTTTTCACAGCCACCATCAATGCTAAGCACCCGGGAGAGAGTTCTTTCTGCACCAGTAGTGATGCCTCCCAAATGGATGATTATCAAAAGATTTCTCTACCAGGCATCCAGTCCACTTCTCAGATCCCTGCTACTGATAATTTGATGCTATTGCCCTAATAAAGAGCATAGAGCAGTTTGCAAGATAATGAATCCCAAGCTTTAGGCAAAGTTGCTTATTGATTTTTTAAAATTTTTTACTATATTTGCATTCTAAAATAAATAGAATCGTACTTTAGTATTTATAGGGATATTCTGAATTCTAGGATTCCTCCTTGAATTCAGAATTGCTTGGATTTCAGGTCCATTTATGTCTATTAAGATATCATTAAATTTGCATGTAAACTTCATACATCCTTCCTTATACTTTAAATTATTTCAGAATACTTATAACATGAAGCACAATGTAAATGCTATGTGAACAGTCATCATATTATTTAGGAAAAATGAGGAATACCACTCTTGTGTTCCTTACAGATGAAAAAGTTTATATATATATGTATATATATATATATATATTTCAATTCAGTGTTGGTTAAGCCTGATGATATGGAACCAGAAGAACCAACTGTGTGTTATTTACTTATAGAGTTATTGAATTAATGATGTGTTGTAGCTTAGGACTGTCTGCAAGACAGAAATATAGGTGTTATGGTATACATTTGTTTTTCTATTTATAAATATGATCATATTTTTCTATTTCTTTAAAACTATGTAGCCCAGTGGTAGACTGTCATTGCTTCAACAGTATCATTACAAGAGAAAAGTGTAACAGTGCAAACAGTGGTGTTGTGAAAGTCTTGGGGAGACAAATGGGACATGGGGAAAAATACACAGTTCATTGAAGCCTGTCTTAGTCACTTTTTCTGTTACTATAATAAATATTCTGGGGGCTGGAGAGATGGCTCAGCGGTTAAGAGCACCGTCTGCTCTTCCAGAGGACCCGGGTTCGATTCCCAGCACCCACATGGCAGCTAACAACTGTCTGTAGTTCCAGTTCCAGGCAAACACCAAGGCAAATAAATAAACAAATAAAGTTTAAAAAAATAGTTTAATAAATATTCTGATTACAGCATCTTAAGGGAGACAGGGATTTTTGTCTTTTTTTTTAAATATAGGATCTCATTGTGTAGCCCTCACTGGCTGGAAACATAATACATAGACCAAGCTAGACTTGATCTCATAGAAATTTGCCTGCCCCTGGCTGGATTTAAATGCATGCACCATCATATTGAACCTTAGAGAAAGGGTTTATTCTGCCTCACAACTTAAGGTTGTCATCCTTCATGGTGGGGAAGCCACAACAGTAGGAATGGGATGCATCACTGGAAAGCAGAGTGATGGTGCATTCTGCTTCTGAGCTGTCCTTTTACATTTACACAGTCTAGGTCTTCTCATCTCAATTAACCAAACACATTCCTCAGGGGCATACCCAGAGACCTGCATCCGAGGATTGTAGATTCTGTCATATGGCAACACCACTATCACAGAACCCATTTTTGTTTGGACCACATCCTCGATTTGTGCTTTCCCATCAGCAAGGGGCACCTCTCCTATCTATACGTACACAGACTTCCATTTCACCAGCTTCTATGACTCATTCTTAATGGTTTCTACCCTCTGTATATCCTCCAAGGTCTTTGCTAATTCAATTTCTTCTCTCTTCCAAGTCGACTCAAAGACTAATTACCCTCAAGCCTTTCTAGTTACTTCATCTTCTTTATCTCCCCCTCCAAGACTTCACCATCTTATTACTTAAGCAGAAAGTTGGCACTACACTCCAGGATATAGGTCTCAAATGTAAGTGTATATTTACATCATCTCATGTGCCATTCAACAGCATTAGCTCAGGACTTAGTAATGTACTCATTAACAGAATCCTATGTCTCCTGAACCACTTTGAAAAGCATAGTGTTAGATTTCTGGGCATTGCTTCTATTTCTCCAAAGGGATTGTGTGCAGTCGACAGTGTCTAGCCAGTGTTATGTGTACTGCCTACACTGCTGGACTTCCTAGCTCTCGGACTGAACCAGTTTTGTGGCTCCTAATAGACCCATCAAGTAGAATATTAATGACACCCAGCGTTAAGAACAGGGCTAGTCAGGTGTTTAGAATACTCTCTAAAGGAGGAAACCAAGTCCTGAGGACTGGACCACTTTGAAAGCTACCTGAAGCCCCAGAGGGAATGACATTTTCTGTCTTCTGAGAAGACGCTCAGCCATCACCTCAGATAACCCTTAGTGCATCTCAAAGGCATTAGGCTTTCAGAGACTGCCAGATGGAAGCACAAATAGCTCTGAACAGGAGCCTGGGAGGAGACACTCCACCCCAAACTATGCTCTTTGCCCTCACAGTTCTAAGGTGATGCACCATGAGCAGGCCTGGGTCAAAGTGAGACAGTCAGATTCCCAGGAGTGAAAAGAAAAGGAACCTCGGAGTTAATATTTGGAGCTTTCTCGCTGCCCACCTCCCAGGTGCAGCAGTGGACTCCAGCAGTCACCGTTCGGGGGCGGAGCTTGGGAGGCTCGGGGGCGGGACCTCCCGGTGGCGACGCGCTGACGTCACGGGCGTGGGTCGGCCCTGTACGTCGTCGACGGGGCGCGGAGCTCAGTGGCTGGTTTTTGGGGCCGGTTGGTTTCTGCTCGCTGGGCTGTTTGCTCCCCGTCCCCGCCCCGACAAGGCGTCTGTGGCCGGGCTTCCGCAGTCATGCTGCGATCAGCGCAGCTCGCGAGGCTCCTTTGAGTCCGGGAACGGCGGCGATCGCGGCAGGGTCAGGTCGCCATGCCTACCCGTGAGTGTGGGGCAGGGCCGGGCAGGTCGGGGAGCACCTCCAGGAAGCGCTAGTCGGTCCTGAGTTAGTTTCGCTTCACTTCTGCGTCCCCTGGGCGGGGATCGGGTGATCTCAGTGCACAGTCGGGGAAACTGAGGCAGGAGCGTTACGGGTACGGGTGACGGCGTGGTAACGGAGATCGCTGAGATCAGGGAAGCCCGGGCTGGTTGGCTCGCCGCGAGGCCCAGCGACACTATGGAGAGCGCTGTGGCCCTGAGGTCGAGGCCTGAGCCCTTCCTGGGGCCAGAGTCCCGGGTGCCCCAAATGTGTCAGCCTGACTACCCCTTAGCTTGCCCCGCCTAGCTTGGGACCTGGGTTTTGTGAAAGTAAGCGTCCCAGCTGGGTTTGTAGATGACCCGGTAGTGGAGGCTTTGAGACAGACACTGTACTATTGGGTACTACAGTGACCCAGAAACTCACGGTGAGACTTGAAACTCAGTGGCCCACATGGATTACGTGCAGACTGGGTTGGCTGATCTCATGATGGCATGATGCTGGTGATGGATTTGAGATTCTTTGTAAGTGTGTCCTGCCAAAGAATTTTTTTTAAAGACTTGTGGAATGGTTTTTTCGGAATTCCTAACTAGCTTTGCCTGACCTGGTTTTCGTAGCCATATTGGGATTTCTAGGCAGTTTAATATGTCCATTTTTTTCTGGGAAGAAAATTCTTAATAATAGAATGTTTTACCGCATAGTTGTGTCAAATCTTTCCTCTTAATGTAAAGATGACTTTTAACCCATAAAATACCAAGTGGGTTTTATTTTTTGCTTGATTCATTCAGCCCGGGGCTATATACTCTGCTATCATGTTCATGACCATTATTGTCAGTTTATTATTTCTAAATTCATGTTCTGTTGAATTTGAGTATTTGAAATTAGTACTGTGCCAATCTTTTTCTGGGGAAATAGAGTGAGTTAAGGATAAATGAGTGGTATCCAAAGATGAGACTTCAAGGGGATTGTCTGGTTAAATGACCATCAACATTCTATAAAATTATCAAGCTTTAGTTATGTGTTAATGTTATCTAGTTTCCTAGAGAGGATGCTGGAAACTTGAATTATCTACGCTGTCCAGGGAGTTTGAGATGAACTCAAGTGTCAGATTGCATTTCATGAATGGAAATGTTTATGTATCATTCATATTTGTTGCTCTGCATCTCCTGTAATTGAAAGAAGATACTGATATGGACAGGGGATACAGATCTGAAATAGTAGGTCTTGGGTTTTCTCGCTTGGTGCTTAGAACCCTCAAGATGTCTGTGAGTTTGGTGGGCAGGAATGCTTCTTAGACATCCTGTGTCTAGAATAAACTGCTAGCATACTACGTTTATAAAGCAGACACTTCAACACAGTCACTATATTAGGAATGCTTATAGGAAAGAAAAATGCGTTCTAATAAACGGTTTTTTTAAAACATGTTAAGTGAAGAGGCTTATTTGCATGCTCAGCCAGTTAACTTTTAAGTTTTTTTTTTTTTTTTTTTTTTAATGAAATATAATGCTTTTCTACAAAATTGAAGGGTTGAAGAGGATCCCTTTAGTATCTTGGATTCTAGAATCCAGTAAGCAGCCTTGAGATAAATAATTCTATTGCTGTTTTTATTATTCACTTGGAGTTGAAATGTCATTGATAATAGAAGCCAGCTTCACATGCTGGAGCCATGCTGGCCAAGCAGATGTGTGTCTCGTGAATGTTGTGTAGTGAGCCAAGGACTCCTTGAGAAAGCAACTGGAAGGATGCTGCCTGCCAGGCAGGTGCTGCTGACTCAGGCCAGTCCTTGTTCTTGTCATTCCTTGTTTAGTCTGTAGTTGGCTGACTTCAGGACTGACATTTCTTTTTTTTTTTTTTTTTTTTAATTTTGTATTTATCAAGAAAAACAGTAAAGCTTTTAATTTCAAAGAGTTTCAAATTTTGTATCAGTATTTGAGTTGGAAGGAAAGTGGAGGTTTCTTAGTCTATTTTTGAAGATCAGGAAACCGAGACAGATCCCCCCCCCCAAAATCATGTCTTTCTTTTTGTTTTTAAACAGTGGCTTGTTATATAAACCAGGCTAGCCTAGAATTTGTGATCCTCATGCCACTGTTAGAGGGTTGTAGAATTTTACTACTACTGTGTATGCGATTTTAGTGAATTTTGATGGCTTTCCCTGAGGTCATAAATGGAGTAGAACCAGTACTTGAACACAGATCAGGCACCTTTAAACACCCTTAAATACACACTGAACACAGATAATGTCTGTTTTTCCTTAGCCAAAGTTGAGTAAACTGTTTTGTTTGAATTATATTAAGACAAAGATGACAGCCTTGCCAAAATTCTATAACAGTTTCTGTAAGCTAAGAGAGACATTTGTTTATAAGAAAGCTTATCATTTGCCTGGATTTAAGTCTTGTCACGGGAATCTAAGAAGAAGGCTATGGATTGATTCTGCAGGTGTGCTATGTAGATGTTCTATTATAAAAACATGCATTTAAATTTTTTAGTTTATATAGTTTATCCACATCTCATGCATGAAAAACATGCATTTAAATTCTTTAGTTTATATAGTTTATCCGCATGTCATGCATGAAAACAGGTCCAATAAAAGGTGCTCTTCTATATGAGAAATGGTTATACAGTAGCTAGGGGAATTCGAATACTGAATTGTTGTTTGCTATTAAAATGCTTTCAGTGTGTGACTGATGCTTTCTTTTGTCATTTAAACATCAGCATTGTTATCTGGTTAGGTTTTTTAGACTGTGGTAATGTGGGCACCCCCCCATCCTTGGATAAGGCTAATTATATTTAATTATTTTTTCAATGTTTTACAGAAGAAATGCAAAATGAATCCTGAAGGGTAGGTCATAGCTGAAGTATTTCTTTTTAGAAAGACATTACATGTTGTGTTAACCATCATTGTGCCAGACCTGAGGAGAAAGACAGCTTGAGGAAAGACTTGACTCTTGGCTTCAGAGGTATCAGTCCAAAGTCTACTGAATTCATTGCTATTAGGCCTGAGAAAGGACGGAAACATCATGGCTGAAAGGAGGGTAGAGGGAAGCTTCACATGAAGGCTGTTCACCTCATGACAGCCAGGAAACAGACATAGAGGAAGCATCCAGGAATAAGATGTATCCTGCAGAGACCCACCCCATAGTTACCCGCTTTTACTTCCCAGTAATTCATTCAAATGTGTGTAGCGGGAAATCAGGAACTATATATATATAAACGATCGAGCGGGGCGTGGTTAACTAAAAAAGATTCCAAAAATAGACCTTCGAGGGAGGGGACCAAGACAAAAAGTCATCATTCTCTCCAACCTAGTACACAGTTCGCTCCAACTGCCCGAGAGTTCAGATGTACGGCATAGAGATAAAAAATCTTCCTTAAAAAGGCTCCTACACACTACAACTTCATCCTGTCATCTTCTCCTAAAACCGACTCTGTTTTATAAACTATTTTCTCCAAATAAACCCTGTTTAAAACATATCTCAGGGCGGGTTTTTACCACAATAAATGTGCCTTCATCAGTGGATTCATTTCATTCTTTACTTAAGCGAACTCATGTTCTGTTTGCCACATTGAAGCTCATCAGCTAGCAACCAAGCCTATGGGTGGTTAGTGTTGACAAACTGACTGAATCAACTAGAAGACATGCCTCTGGGTATACTCATGGCGGGGATTATCTTCACCAGGTTTATTGAGATGGAAATACCAGTCTACTGTAGGGTAGCATCATTCCTTGGGCAGGGGATCCTGGCTTGATAAAATCAAGAAAGATGAACCTACCATGCATTCATCATTTCCTACTTTCTCATTGTACCTGCAATGTATCAGCCACTTCAGACTCCTGTTGTTGAGTTTTCTGTCATGAAGGACTAATCTCTTGAACTCTGAGCCAGAATAAACCCTTAAGTTGCTTTGTCAGCCTATTTTATCACAGCAACAACACACTAAGAAAAAGACTTTTAGCAAAGGTCAGTGATGATTTAACACTGAAATTATAATGCATGCAAATTTATGCATTCATTATGGCTTTGCAGGCTTTGTGTTCATTCATATTCATTTATTTATATTATTGTTAGCCCATTTTCCTCCCCATATCTCACCTTCTTTCTCTCCAGCTTTCTTCCTACACCCAGAATTGTAGCTGGAGTTTTATACTTTTTTTTTCCTGTCACAGTGACTTCTGTTTTGATACTGCTTTGATTACTGCCTAGGAGACCTTGTGGTACTTTTATTTTTTTTTAAACAGAGTCTAAAACTCTGGCCTGGCAGTCACTTTGTAGACCTGAGTGTATTCAAACTCAGAGATCCACCTGTCTCTGCCTCCCAAGTGCTGGGATTATAGACATGCATTACCACACCACAGAAAGTTTATGCTTTAAGTTGTCTCATTCATGAGTAAGCAGATCTGTTTCAAAGATTATGTAAATGATAAGACTGGAGGAGAGGGGAGCGAGAAATGGAATAGTTTTATGTGGCATTACAATGCGGAGAAGCAATTAAGGTCTGAAAATATGTTGAAGCTGTCACAATCAGTTACAGAGACTATTTGTAGGCATACTAGCAAATTCTAGTGTACTGGTTTCTTTATAAAGACATGTCATAGTCAGATTTTCACTAGTCCTTTCTATATGTTTTTTTGATGTGTAAGACAATACAAATGTCTTCACTTTATACAGTAAATGAGCTTTTTAGCCTTTGCACCGTCGATACCTTGGCCCTTGGTGGTGGCAGCTAAAAGATGGAGTGGTAACAGGGGCCTGTCATATGTTTTATAGAATGTTTAGCAACATGTTTGGCTTTTTATCTAGTAAAGCCAGTAGAAGTGCCCACCTCTTCTGCAGGAACCCCAGACTCTTAAGAACCAAAAAACGTTTCTACACCTTACCATCTATCCTCTGGAGGGCAGAATTAAAATTATACCTCATTAAGAACTGCTCTAGTTCTAAGTATTTAAATATTACAGCTCCAACTGTGCCTGTCCTGCTTTCAAACTATTTGGATGCTCAGCCAGCCTGCTCCCCAGAGATGCCTTCTCAGCACAGAGGCTCAAACAGCCTCTAGGGCTGATCTAGTCAGCAGTGATCTATTTGAGCTTGACCTTGGAATTGACTCTGATCCGATTCCTTCAGGGAACAGGTAGAGTAACATCTCTTTTTCAGTATTTCATTCTTTTCACCAGAATTTTTGGATGTTTCATGTTTCTCCCCCCCCAAACTATCTGAATTGTTGTGTAGATGAGTCTACTTTTCTGGGGGACTTCAAAATTTTTGCTTTAATTTTGAATGGGTAACTTAAAGGCAAAGCCAGCTGAAGCCAAGTTCCTCTCATTTTTTAGAGCAATAATGTTGTTATTTA
This sequence comes from Sigmodon hispidus, assembly GCA_004025045.1. Taxonomy (NCBI): domain Eukaryota; kingdom Metazoa; phylum Chordata; class Mammalia; order Rodentia; family Cricetidae; genus Sigmodon; species Sigmodon hispidus. Next base: position 117,788 of record PVIH01003954.1, on the reverse strand, counting down.
TTACTATTATTACCTTTTGTCCCTTACCCACCCACATATATAAAAGCAAAGAAAGCCGTTAGTCAGTGTCTGTCCGTGTTTCTCCCCCCCCCGTGTGTGTGTGTGTGTGTGTGTGTGTGTGTGTGTGTGTGTGTGTGCATGTAATGAAGAGATCTCATGGTTGAACTATGGCATAGAATGATTCACTTGTCACCTAGTGTTTCTGAGATAGAGTGTTGGACTACAGTGGGCAAACCTGAGTTTCTGTAGGATATCACATTTCTTCTTAGTATAGTTACTCTTCTTTCTTTTTGGGTAATAGATAGTGCAATTCTGGATTTCAGTAAAGAAGGTACTCATATTTTTTGAGTAACTCTGAGTCACAGTGTTCCTGTCTGAATAGCATTTTGATTAGAGGTTCCACTCTGTCTGTCTGTCCTCTCTGCATTTTTTAATCATTTTTTGAATTTATTTTCTCATCTATTACATCCTGACTTCGGTTTTCCCTCCCTCATCACCTTCCCTCTCCCATAGATCAACTCCTCCTCAACTTCCTTTCAGAGAAGGGTAATCCTCCCAGCGACGTCTACCAAACACCAAATATTAAGTTGCAGTAAGTCTCAACTTCCCCTCATATTGAGGCTGGATGAGGCAGCCCAGTAGGGGAAACTGGAACAGCCCCTGCTGCCACTGTTAGGAGTCCCGCAAAAAGACCAAGCTAATTGTATGGTCTAACTTTGTCCCTTGGGGTTTTCTGCAGGAAACAATCACCCCATATTATCCCCGCTGGTAAGATCTTTATTCCCACTGTTGTTGAAAAGGGCTCTCAAGCATTTTCAAAAGAAAAAGACATGAAAAGGCTCAGGTAGGCCACCAACCACATCAGCAAAGATGGACAAGAACATAGGACAGCAACAGTTTATCTAGATCTTAGATATTTGCTAATTGAACCTGATTGAGAATCTAATGAAAGTCTTGATGATTTTTCCCCAGAAAAATGCAGAATCTTACTTCAAACTTTCTATATAATTTGAAATGGCTCACGGACACAGCAGGATTCGCTAGAAAAATTAAAGCAAATCACCCTGGGACTGAAGACTATTGGTACCTGAAAAAAAAAATGTCATTCTACGTATTCCACTTTTGCTGTCTTTCAACAGATTTTTACATATTTTCCTTAACTTTTTCTTTGCTTACCAAAATCTTTTAGTTATGTAGATGAATCCTCGGCATGCTTTTGTAAAATTAACATGCATGAAGAATTCTAACTCAATCATAAAATTCCCAAAACAAGAATTGAGGGTAGAATAGATACAATTTTGAAATAAGAAAATATTTGATCTAGTTAGCAAGGGGGCAGCTGAAACCAGGAAGACTTAGTGTGCCATTTAGCTCGATCATGCCATGGCACTAGAACCCAGGTCATCTGAATTCTGAGAGTGTGCTCACTACATACATCATATTCCTCCATGAAAGAAAGAAGAGTAGAAGGAAGTATGGTAGAAATCATGGTGAGGGTAACTTATTAAATTAAAAAAATGACAGCATTATTTATACAAGTCTGAAGGCAAAATACTTCCAGCCTTATGTAGTTAAGAATACACACTTGGATTTAATATAAGGGAGTATAATAATTAATAAAGGTTTTCATTGCTGCCTGGAACTTTTTTATCTGACGGAGTTAGGGAAAAAGACACACATTCTGATGATTTCCTTCAGCCTTTTTTTTTTTTTAATTCTTCTTTTGCATTCTGTATTCTTTATTTTCCTGAAGATTTTCCTCTCTCATTCTTGATGTTTTTCTTCTAAGTCATTCCTGATGTTTTTCTTCTAGCACATTTTAATTCTATTCTTTCCTTTACAGCTTATATACCCTAGAAAAATCTTTCAGGCAATATAAAAATTACAATGTAGTTATAGTCTGTTTTTCAAATGAATGGTTACAATGAATACAAATAAAAACAGTATGTTTCTCCATATCCCTTACATGATAATTTTACAGGTGAAAAACAAATGATCCCAAGAACCCACGTACATTCATACTCAAGCAACTTGTTATAAACTAATCGTGTAGGCAAGCAAGCTATTCTTCTCAGTCAGATCTTTTACTATCAGGTTGAAGTTTTGCGACTACCAATTGCTTTATTACTTCTCTTGAAAGGTAATCTTATAATCATAAACCTAAAATTTTACATATGAAAAAGAATCAGTCAACTCTACTTTAAATCTTTGGGGTGCATGCCCACTTATCAGTTTCTTGTAAGAGATAACAGGAGAAATTGGTACAAGGAAATAATCATCACCTTTGGTCATTTACCAATCCTAGCAAGAGAAATACATCAGCTAGGAATAATTGGGCTTCTCTGTTCTTGTTCCCTGACCTTAAAGAGTTCTACATTCAACTATGTGCCTTTCTAAAACTTTGGATTGTCTTCTTGGGATTTTCACCTCAAAGGTATTTAACAGAAACATTTTAGTCTAACTTTAAATTATTTTCAAAGCTGTGTTTCAGCTGCGATACACTCCATCACCTGTGAACACAACTCCCAACATTAAGGTTAAAAGAATTTAAGCCAGCTGTGCTGAGACTCATTTGTATTCCTTAATCCATAACCTAAGCCACAGTCTCTAAGGCTCCTCAATAGAAACTCATGTGTTACAGCAGTGCTACACTTCCTTGTTTATATTTTTAATCATCAAAACTCTATTTAAACTAACATCATCAATTACACAGTACAGCTTAGGAAGGAATCACTTTCATAATAATCCACAGATAAAAAAAATGCCCAGTAGACCCACACCCACTCACACCATGCCAGATACCAAAGGAAGATAGCAGGGGCAAACATGTAAAGGCACTGCAGACTCAAAAGACTCAGTCTCTGGTCTCAGGGCCTTGCCTAACCAAGATTCACCCATCTGGGTTTTTCCTTCTGGTGAGGTGACACCCTGAAGTCAACTGTTACCTGCTAATCCTCTGACATGGCCATCAGCAGGTTTTGGCAAAATGTGGCTCCATTTCATCAACAAAGAATTGCAGACTGAAAGCCAAAGCCAATTTTGGTCTGATAGATTGTCAGAAGCTTCTGACAGTAACCTGCAGTAGCAGTGCTCCCTACAAATGGCAGGATCTGCTTTGGAAAGCAGATCAAAAATATATGATCAACTGATCTAGGAATTATAGTCATTGTCCTAGGAATTTCACTTCTAGGAACTATTCTTAAATAATTAAAGGACATCAAGATATCTTTATATTAAAATGTTTTGCCATAGTAATATAAAAAGTGAAAAGCAGAAACTTCTGTTTAGTAATAGAGAATTGGAATATATTGATAATAAAAACCCTTTGAACAAAATTGTGCATTTATTAAAAATAGTATTCGTGAAGCCACGGTATAATAATTCTAGCTCTTTGAAGGCTGAGTTAGAGTTTAAGGCAACCCCAAGCTACATAGTGAGATCCTATCTCTATTAAACAAACTAGACCAAAATAACACCATGAAGATATAGATACTGTTTTGTTCCATAGCACAGGCTGACCTGAAGGTAGCAATCCTACTGCCTCGGCTTCCTGAATACTGGGATACAGGTATGTACTACTATGCCTGGAAAATTCATTTTCTTAATTTGTGTTTTTCAGATTTTCCACAGTTAGCACTCTGTAATTAGAAAAAAAAAATAGATGCGTAAGTTTACAGATTTAATACAGCTTTTTTTTTTTTTTTTAAAGACCTAAAATAAGACATTAAACTATGGAATAGGTTCTTCCTGTTGCCCAAAGACTAGAGCTCTATAAAACCAACCATGTGGTGTTAACTATATAGGAAAATAGTGCCTGGCGTCTGATTGCTGTCAGACGTTCAGAAGTGTAGGCTTCTGGGAATGCTCTGTGGAGGTGAGTGCAGTGTGCTGGTGATTAGGTGCGAAAGAATGAGGCCCATTTATCACTTGTCTTTACTGTTTGAGGTGCGTGTTTTATTAAGTGGTGGTTTCAGTCTTGAAATCCTGAGTAGGTGAGATGAGTCACTGTGGAGGAGTTCAGTTTATGGGAAGTTGGTAGGTTTTTGTAGCTTCTTTGGGATGAATACAGTTTTAGACAGGTGGAATCACAAAGTGAGTGTTGGCAGTTCCTGCTGTCATTAATGTCAGCCCTGTCAAAATTCTATCATCATATATGCCAGGTTCACTCTGCTCATAAAATGAGCCAGCTTTTGAGGATGTTCTGAAGCAAATAGGAACTAATCGTATTTTTCTTCTTTCCATGGAAGGCATCCCATCCTTCCTGGCATGTTCATCTCTTGTTCTGTAACTTTGGATGTTATTGGTTGGTATAATGGTAAGTTTTATTGAAAAATGAACCACTACTTTGTTCTTCTCCCATTGTACCTCTGAATCAAATTTGTCTTTTCTAAAACTAGTCGTTAAACCTTGTGCTCCACAGCTTCGAAGAGGAATTCTGATTGCTAGTCTCCCTTCCTTTGGTGTGCTATTGAGCAGTACCTTTTCTTTCTGCCACCTGCATTCCAGTAGTTTTCTGAATAACGCTGCGTATTTTTTCACACTAGTGCTCTCTAGTGGACATCTTTGAACAGCTGTATTGATAATTCACTACCATGTTTTCTGTGCTGGGGTTGCAAGCTGTCTTTCAATGACTCCCATTCCTGCTTAGCAGATGGGCGAGTCGATCACTTTCCCCGCTATGATTCCTGGAATCTTAGAAATATGCAGAATGTACTATGCCTGATTAGCAAACAGCCTGGGAATTAGGAAGAGTGGCCCTTTTATGACATCTAACTTAAACTAATGGATTCTAGGAACTTAGTTAAAAGTATTTTTACTATGTATTTGACTGAATAACTAAGAGAAGACAATAACTCTTAGGAATTTGTAGATGTAATATTGTTTTTATATAATTGTTTGGTTTTAGATGTATAAATACTTGTTAACATATTAGGACCAACATGTTGGCAGAAAAGATAGTTATTTCTGCTATTATCTTGACACCTACTCTACTTTGGCTCTGTGAAAGTGGACATCTGGAGAGAAAGGGCATTAAGGCAGATACATAGCTATTGAGATTCCAGTTCTGAATCTGGAAAGCTTTCACATGTTCTGACTGGCCTGTGTAGATTTCAGAAGTCCAGTTTCTTCAATTAGCAGTACTGTGAGAAGCAGCTAGGTAGGTTCTTCACTCTGCTATCTTTCCCTTTACTCCATCCTAATATTTTCTTGACCTTAAAAGCATCAAGTATACTTGGCACAGTCGACACACTTAGCCTTGTTATAATGTATCATTTTCACAAAATGGAACAATTTAGATCCCAGGAAGAGATGACAGAAAAATGGACCAGTTGTATTTTATTTACAAAAGTTCATTCCTGTGATCTGGCACAGAATGCTTGCTGCTTATAATCCTTATTTGGAGAGTAGAGGAAGAGAAGCTTGATGTGCCTTTGGGACAGAGGTTTTTAAAATGTCTTTCATGTACGTATAATAAGGTTTCTGTCTGGTAAAGATGCTGAAGAAATAAGCAGGTTGCTCACCCAGCTTCTTTTGGAATAGTGTGTTCTTATCTCATTTATACATCTAATTTTACTAGGAAAGTCACATTGACTACTTTTAAAAAGTGGATAGAAAATAATATTTTAGAGTCTTTTAAAAGCTCAGGAACTCTGAGGCAAAACCCAAAGCAATTTAGCTGATAATGACTCATTCTTTTGGTTTAACAGTCTCCAGGATTGAATATATTATAGCCCCTTATAGTTATTTCTGTCACAGACAATATCAGTATACTATTGGACTCACAGATGTTCTCTTTCAATTTTGTTTTTCTGGTAAATATGTTAGGAACACATTTACTTAATACTTAATGCCTACATTTGCAAGGCACTACAAACCTGGAAAATCTAGAGTTAGATAAAGTGGTACCAGCTTTATCTAAGGGGACACACACACACACACACAGACATGCACACACATATATGTATTCATTCCTATAATACATGTAATCCCATACTTCTGTCCTTAACTCTTTTGTCACTGCTTCCTATTTGGGAGAAGAGACTGTCAAATTTAATCAGTAAGTGTATGCAAACTGATCACTGTACAGTTTGTAAGCAGAAGTTGGAGCACCTTAGTATATGTAATCTAACATGAAGACTACAGAGCCAGACTGCTAGTAGCTTCTCCATTGTTGCTCACTGCCTCTTCCTCCTGCTGCCTGTGGATCAAACTGTAGAACCTCAGATTCTTCTCTAGCACTGTGTCTGCCTGCATGCCACCATGTTCCTGCTGTGCTGATCATGGACTCAACCTTTGAGCGCTAAGCCAGCCCTAAATAAATACTTTCCTTCATAAGACTTGCTGTGGTCATGGTGTCTCTCCACAGCCTTAAAACCTAAGTAAGTCAGTTATTAAAGTCTGATGATGTAGCTCAGTGATAGCTCTTGCCTTTTTGCACGAATTCTATTTTTGTATTATAATAAAAACCTGGAGCCAGATATTGGGGGAAAGTTGAAATATCAGAGAGATAGTGAACAAACCACAATCACTTCTCACCCGGCCAACTCCTCAGACCTTTCTCTCTGAATCCTTTGTCTGTGAGCTTCTCTGACCTCAGACTACAAGGGAAGTGACAGGGAAGGCTCAACTCCTATCTTCTCTCCCTTTGCCCAGCTATCTTACTTCCTGGTTCAGCTTTCCTAGAGCTACAATTAAAGGTATGTGCCACCCCTGCCTGGCTGGCTGTTAGGCTGTGAACCTACAGAGATCCACAGATCTCTGCCTCTCGGGTGATGGGGTTAAAGGTGTGAGTTGCCACTTCCTGACGTTCATGGCTTGATTCTGTGGGTTACTCTGTCCTTTGATATTCTAGACTTTTTAAAATTAAATATACAATATGTCACAACGTTGACTAGCATGGACAAGGTCCTGGGTTCAGTCCCAAGCACCAAGAGATGGAGAAAAGAGAGGTGGGAAGAATGAGAATATTCAGATTTTTATGTTTGAGTTGGAAGTTTTGCAGAATATATCAAGCACTGAATCTTGAAGGCTGACTTGTGTTTATATTGAGCTTTTGTTTTCGCATGCTTGCTCAATAAATCATATGCTGTTTTTTCCTTTTCTAATTTAAATTTAAATTATGGAGACATTATTTAAAATGTATATTTTATTTAGGCTCATAATTGGAATGGTACAATACAGCTTAGACAGACATTTTAATCATTTCAATTAAAAAAATCTTTTAGCATATGGCAGAGATGCTGTGGGTGTTCTAAAAGAATTAGTGCTGTTGGTATATTAAATGTATTTCTTCTAAGAATAATTTTGGAAGGTACATTCCCACAGATTTAATACTTTTGTTACATTATGACTAATAAGGAAATAGAGTGTTGTTGAAATGTAAGTAATTAGACAACTAGAAAGCTGTTTTGAATTTTGCCCAAATACTCATGGTTTACTTGTCAAATATTCAGAGAATGTATAATTTAAAATTGTGCCTAGACTCATGAGATGCATGAGTCTTTATGAGAAAGAATCTGATCACCGTCTGTGTAAGGTCCTTTTTGCTCATAGCCAGAAAAGGTGGCTTAATTCCTCAGTTCATGCTTTTCTTATTGAAGGTATTCTACCTTGGCTTATTTAACTGGACACTCTACTTGCTCTCTTTTTCTTTCTTTCTTCTTCTTTTTTTTAAGTACACAGCTACAAGGGTGACCTTAGCTAAGACTCCTAGTAACGGGGAATATGGAGCCTGAACTGGCCCTTTCCTGTAACCAGACTTCCAATGGAGGGATTGGGACATCAATTTAGCTACAAAACCTTCAACCTACAATTTGTTCTACCCAGCCTGTAAGGTGTGCTGGGGTAAAGGTGGTGGTTCAGAGATTGTGGGAGGGGCCAGCCATGCCTGGTCAAACTTGAGACCCATGCCACTAGAAGGAGCCTACCCCTGACACTTCCTGGACAAGATCCAGGATCCAGAGGCTGGATAGCCAAGAGACCTAGAATAGAACCAAACAGGAATGGCACAAAAAGAAAAAAGAAATCAGTGAGATGATTTCTAATGGTATTCTACTGCACTCATAGACAGGAGCCTAGCATAATCATCATAAAAGAGGTTTCATCCAGCAACTGATGGAAACAGATAGAGACCCACAGCCAAATATTAGGTGGAACTCATGGAATCTTGTAGAAGAGGAGGAGGAAGAATGGTAGGAGCCAGAGGGGTCAAGGACATCATAAGAAAACACACAATCAACTAACCTGGGTTTATCAAGGCTCACAGAGACTGAAGTGGTAATCAGAGAGCCTGCATGGGCCTGAGCTAGACCCTCTGCATGCATGCTAAGATTGTATAGCATGTGGTTCTTGTGAGACTTTAACAGTGGGAGCGAGAGCTGTTTCTGACTCTTTTGCCTGCTCTTGGGAACCATTTCCTTCTACTGCGTTGTCTTGCCCAGCATTGGTATGAGAGGAGGTACCTAGTCTTATTGTAACTTGATATGCAGGCCATGTTTGGTTGATGGGTGGCTTGCCCATTTCTGAAGGGAAACTAGAGGAGGAATAGATGAAAGGGGAGGGGTGGCTGAGAGGAAGGAAGGAAGGGGAAATGTAACACCCATGCTACAGGGCCCAGCTGCAAGTCAGGCCTGGCCCTGGAGATTGATAAGCACAGATGCTTGGGTCATTTGTGCAAGGAGAATGCCCTTTATTGAAGGTCAATCTCAGACTTATATACCCCGTGCTACTAGGGGCAGAGCACAGTGGAAATTCCCCAGGTGGCCGGAAAATTACTGGCTCCAAGTAAACAGCTCAAACTTCCTCATCTAACTCCCCCAAGACAGAAAGGCAGAAACATATCAGACAGGGCATGGAGCATGGAATGCAGCTAGCAATCCACAGGCTTTGTCCTTCAAGGCTCAGAGTGCAGGTGAACATCAAAGAGGGGCCTACAGGGAAACTGCAATCAGCATGTAATATATGAGAAAAGAATAAATAAAACCAAAAAAAAATTTGCAGAAAAACTCAACCTTGATTTGTTCTTCATTGAGGACAGTAGGGTACAATTAGTACTATACCTATATTTGCCAAGTCACTATAAATGTAAATAAAGAAAGAAGACATTTTAAGAAATAGCTTTAACAACACATAATTTAATAAATTAACCATAAAACGTACTAGGGTTTAACATATAGCCTTTCTTAATTATTAAGAAGATTTATTTAGTTTACATTCATGCTGAAGTTTCCCCTTTCTGTCCTCCCAGCTCCCCTCTGTTCCCACTCCCCCTCCATTTCTGAGTAGGAAAGAGCAGGTCTCCCACAAGCATCACCAAAACATGCTACATTAAGTTGCAGTAAGACTAAGCACTTGCCCATCTATTAAGGTGGGGCAAGGTGACCCAGTATGAGAAGTAGGGTCCCAAAAGCCAGTAAAAGAGTGAGAGACAGCTCCTGTTCTCACTGTCAGGAGCCCTGCAAGAGGACCAAGCTACACACTGTCACATATATGCAGAGTGCCTATGCAGGCTCCCTGGTGTTGGTTTAGCCCTTGTGAGCTCAGATTAGTTGATTATATGAGTTTTCTTGTGATGTCCTTGACCTCTCTGGTCCTGAAATCCTCTCTCCCTGTCTTCTGCAGGATTACCCAAGCTCTGCCTAATGTTGACTGCATTTGTTTCCATCACAGTGGTTGGATTAAGCCTCTCTGATGACAATTGGGCTAGGCAACAATCTATGAATATAAAAGAATATTGTTAGACATCATTACATTGGCCATCCCTCTCCCTACCCCTTGAGTCATATTTGGTTCTATCCTAGGTCTCTGTATCATCCAGTCTGTGGGTCCTGGTACTCCAAGCAGTGGAATTTTTATGTTAAAGAAAATCTCTAAGAATAATTTGGAGAACTTGCAAATAGAAATGTCCAGATTTTCTATTCTTTCTCCTTAGATTTTGATTCATTGCGCCTTTTTTTCCACAAATAACATTAAGAGGCTTTCTAAAATGGATGATTCTGAAATTTCAGTTCTTCTGAATTTGATAATTCAAAATATTTTTATGTCTAGATTTTTAAAAAAATCATTTTTTTAGCTTAAAACTTGGAAAGTATCTGTTATCAAATTACTGTAATTGCAGCTGTCTGCATGTGTAGACAGAATAAATAGACTCTTTGATCTAAAGTTATAATAAATCAAGATTCCCACCCTGTAAGTGAAACAAGCCTTATGCTTCATTGGGGTTTGTGTAAGGATGGCTTTAGTGACAGAACATTGTGAAAGATTTATAGAAATACATTATTTTTTTTCTGTTAGTCTTAGGGCATTTTTACTGTGCACTATGGATGGGTGGGAGAGCTTTAAGGTATCTGAGGTTTTAGGTGGCAATTTTAGGTACTTTGAATTTTTTATACTTTTATTTCATCATTTCTGGCATTTATTTTAAAAAATTAATATATAATTGCCATGCGACTTCTATAGAAAGTGCAGGATTTATAACTGCCCTTTGTTTTCTCTAACTGTTTTTTTTGGTTTCTCCCTGTTTCTTCTGATGTCTGCCTTTTCACTTCCTCTATTGACCATCTTTTAAAAGATGTTTGCCATTTCAAGATTTTCTGTATCCTACATCCTCTTTTTATCTTTTCTCAACAGATCATGTGAGTAAAGGCCAGGAATTGTGGCCTGTATTTACGTTTCCCTGAAACTAGCTTAGTGTTTGAGACTTGGTAGGCGTCACTGAATGCTTACACAGCTAGCAGATGGCTGAGTAGTACAGTACTTGCTGTCCAAGCATGGAAACCTGACTTCAGTCTCCATAAACCACAAAAAAGCCACAAGCATATTGTAATCACAGCACCCAGCTCGGGAAATACAGAGACAGGCAGATCCTAAAGTCTCACTCACTGGGTAGCCATTGTAGCTAAAATGGTGAAGTCCAAGTTCATTGAGAGACCTTGTCACAAAAAATAGAGTAATCAAAGACGGTAGAAGACTTGAATCTGCACATACATAAAAGTATAACATACATACAAAGAAAATGAAATTGCATTTTTTCTTACTCGAAATTATTTCTGAGGCACATTTCAGTTTTAGAGGTTGGTGGCCCACTATTCCTCTGAGTTTAGAACATACAGGAATATAGAAATAAGAATATGTAAATATTAAAGTCAGTCTTGTAAAAATAAAAATACTGGCTCTCTTGCTAGTAAAGGTGTATGGTGATCCCGTTGTGGTACTTTTGCTAATCTCCAGGCATTCTACTAACTTGCCTCTAGATCATGCCATTTAGAACTGTACCTAAGAGTTTACAAGGAAGGCACACTGACTGAGACTTCTATAACCACACAGTGGCCATGTAGAGAGAGTCTTCTAAAATTGGGCTCATCTCTTAGAAGCAGGGAGAACAAATTGTTGAGTGTGTATCTGAAAGAATCCTTTGAGGGCTCATTTATTTAATAAGCAAATAATAAACTTTTACAATGTCTGGGGCATTGGGTACCAGAACATCTCAGTACTGAAGGTTCTTTTAGGCAGGCTGACTTCTAGGCACTCCATTAGATCACCTGAAACAAATTGTTTATCTCGTAAACTATAGCATAATCTTCTCTAGCACAGACAGGATCAGGAAGTAAAAGGGTTTCTTCAAATACTGTAACCCCTCTCCTAACTACATGAAAATGAACCCAAGGACTGTGATGAACCTAAGACACACTGTTTGAAAGCACAGAGAAGCAAGCCAGAGAAGTCTTAAGAAATGTTTTCTTGTATTTAAGAAGAGAAATACAAAAAAAAAAAAAAGTTCATAATTTTGTTTTATTTTTACTACTGAGCTTGAGATTTTAAAGGCTGTGTAGGACCTCACCTTATTTTTCCAGTGAGAATCTATCAGATGTCAGATATTCGTGTCCATCAAGTTGCTCAGAAAATTTGTTCACAGGCAGGTGAGGTGGCTGCATCTGACAGTAAAGTGGATGGATGTCCTAGAGATCTCAGCAACCATGCCTTAGCGTATTGTTGCTGGTGACATAGTTTTATCCTATGATCATCTTTTGTCAAATATTTTTTGATGTTCACATTTGTTTTTTTTGTCACTCCTTCTTATGTTACATTTTATGTGATATAGTTATTAAAATATAGAAGATTTGATTAGTATAATATAACTTCATACAACTCATAAGGACAGTTGAAGTAAAAGTCAATAAGAAAACATATGCTGAATTCTCTATGTTGTGATTCAAAGGGATAAGTTGTTCTCTATAGCAGGTGCCTTTTAATTTGAATATAAATGATAATCATGTGTAAGTGGGGCTAGGTTTTAGAAATAGAAATTCTTCTATCTTGTCCCAGGAAATAATACAGTTGTTCACTTTAAAGGAGGTACTACAGAGACTCATAGGCTAAGAGAAGCATTTTGGCATTTTGAAAACAGTGGCTGTGTTTATTTTGGGGTGATTTCTACCAGAAGAGAAAAAATATGCTTGAGTCACAGCTGGTGACACTTGTACCATGGGAATGTGGTGATGTTGACAGAGTAGTAAAACAACCCTATAGCTAGTAATATACAATTCTTCCAGGGAACAGAGGGTAAATTCAAATCCAGCCATTTGTGTGATTTTCTATCTTTTGTATAGAGCAAAGGAATTATTACTGTTTTCTGTAAAACTGGTTTATTGCTTGGATTCTATTTGGTATTTTTAATAAATCCCAGAGCCAGATATTGGGGAATAGCTGAGACATCAGAGAGACAGAGAAACAAGCCGCAGCCACTTCTTACCCAGCCAACTCCTCAGGCTGAAAAGCCCTGTCTCCAGGAATCCTCTGACTAAATCTGAGTTTTCAGCCAGAGGGAAAGCAGTTGAAGTCTTACTTAAAAGGCATCTTTGCCATTGATCTTGTAGCATCATTGTTGATGGATATTTTGAATTTAATGTGAGCATTTTAAATGTGAGCATTTTGTAGTCCTTCAATGTTGGTTATGCTTTAATAAGAGTGTTATTAACATCTTATTTTATATCAACATTTTAGGTTTTTCTGTGTGAGGTTGTTAATGTAGAGCTGTGAAAAGTTCAGACTATGCCTATGAAGTTATTACTCTTGTACTGTGTGTTAGAAATGGTGAGAATTCCTGGGCTATATGTCCAGATGCCCACATAGAAACCATTTCAGAAGTCCTTGAAGTGGGGTTGAAGAAATGGTTAACCTGTCCACTGTGTAAGAGTGAGGCAACCAGAATTCAGTCCGTATCACTCATATCAAAACAGCCATGTGTAGTAGTATGGATTTGTAATCCTATTGCTGGGGAGGAAAACTCCCAAGTTCTTTGTGTTTCGTGAACATTTGTTGGGTGAGAATGTTTGAGTCTTTTATAGGAATGTATTACTTGTAAGCAGGTTGAATAAAGGCAAAGTTGTAAATTCATTTTCAAATGAAAGGAAACAGCTACTAGGCATTGGACATGCACTTTGACTTTTATATTGAATGTTAACAATAACTGTTTTTATCTACATTGAGATTTTATATATTTATCAAGATTTGCTCTGAGAAGTTAAAAGCTCAATCCCAGTGAACTCTCTAGAAACTGAGATGCTGTCCCCCTTGGTTTTTTTCTGCTTGCCCTAACTGGACATTAAATTTCTTTTGAAGGCAATGGCTAGTTTTCTCACCCACTTTTTTATTTTTTATTTTTTTAGTTTTGCTAGCCAGTATTTCTTAGAGAAATAGGGTGCTTCAGTATTTAATATTTCATTTTCTCAGTTCAAACTCTGTAGCCTTTTGCCCTTCCCCTATTTTTCTTTTAAGTCATGGGTCCTAACCTTTCTTGGGTAATCACAGAACTTCCTCCTGGCTTTAAACATACTGATTCTGCTGTGTGCAGAGGTTAGCTTACAGCAGCTAACACTTTAACGCTTCTTCTAGTACTTTTAACAGTGCTGCTAACATTATGTAGAGGACATTAGTATTGCAAACACGTCCATGCACACGCAACTACCATACCATTTTAATTTTCAGCTCTATGCAATTTTCTTACATCTTTTATAAAACATATGTTTGTTTAAAGAAACTTTATTATAATCAACTTGCAAGTTATAATAATAATAGTAATAATAATAATTAATAATAAAACAGTGAAATTAACCACTCCCTTACCTCTTGACACCATGGCCATGACTGCCACTCAAGTGTATTTGAAGATGGTCTATGACATTCAGGATCTTGGGATATGCTCTCAGAATTAGTGAGCTACAATCCATGCACTGGCTGCTGCAGAGACTGGTGGCTTTTCTGTCCTGACCACAGCTCTGGTTTCTGTATCATTCATTGGATCACTGCATATTTGTTTGCAGACAAAGTTAGCATCAGATAAAATGAGAAAGAAATTCTATCTTCTGATTTTCATACGTCCATTAATTTTTCAGATGATGATTTCTGAGAGTTTTCAAATAAAATCTGTTGTGTGATTTTCTAGAAGTCAGGATTATTCTGTGTTTTATTGCTCTTGCCATAGTAATTCTCTGCTGAGCATTATTTTTATAAATGTCAAGTAAGTGTAATATACTATACAACATAGTTGTATAGTGTAAATCCACATGCCGAGTTTCTGTAGGCAGAAAGAATTTCTAGTGGCCAATATTTTTGTTTGTTTTACTAAAATTGCAGTAATATGGATGAAGGTTGTTGGATATAGATAAATAGCTTTCTGACTAAAGAAAAGCTAACTTGCAAAAAAAATGCATAGTATTTGTCTCAGAATAGTTTGAGAAAGTACGCATGAAGGAGTTTTATCCTTGCTACTCTATTGTAAAACAAAGAATTGTAGTACCTTGGAGACCATCTTCTAAACAGAGTTGGTGCTTTAGTTCATTCATTGATCTATTGTCCTTTCCACCTATAAAATTTATGTGTCTGGGAATAAAAACCAAGTGGTGAAATTGAGACAGACCTAGCATAATTACATGTGGAAAGACTTGTAATAAAATACTCCTCTAATGGATTAAAATCCCTTTAAAAGGAACACGCTCCTCAAGTTAAGACTGTTTCTTTCCTTCTCCTTTGACCCTGTATCTAGTCACCAAAATCTTTCCATGTTTCCTTTGTGGCGTGTTTCTTTCAAGGCCATGACTCTAGAATATGCCTGTTGGTTTTCCCTGGGCTGTACTTGCATCGTGCCTGTCCTGTTTTTGGGTACCTGTGCTTTACTTCCTCACTGATCCTTGTTGCTTGGTCCGGCTCATTCCTCACTGAGCCCCTGGTTTTCCAGTTGAAATGCAGGCTCCTTGGTGAGCCTTGCATCACCTGCGTCCTAAGTGTTTCCTTTCTGCTTTCAGTTTCTGTGTCCCTCATGACTGCATGGTCCATTTGACACTGGGTATCTCTTGTCCTCAAATATTCTTGTCTCAGTTTAAAACCAGTTTTAACCACTGTGTCTGGTGGGTGATTACCTCTTTAATTTCTATAATTCTTATTCCTGTGCAGTATTGTTCTTACATATGTGGCTTGTTTGTTGAAGTACAGTCAAAAGAAGTACAATTATACTCAGAACAAGAGAGTAGGAAGTGTACTGGAAAGGGGCATGGGTGAATAGGACTGTATTGGGTGATTACTGCTTTTGATTGTATGAGGCAAACATCTGTTAATAGGTTAATGACTAGCTTAAGCCGTCATTTCTAAAAGGTTTGGATACACAGAGCTGGGGATCTTAAAGTGGTCAAGTTTTTAAAACTTTCAATAAAAAGTTTGTCTCTTTTCACCTAGATTATTAATTTTATCATCAAAATTAGTTGACAGAGTCACTTGTCTATTGGAGAAACTACAATTATCTGGCATTTATTTGCTGGTACTTGGTGAGGAGAAGTTTTCTTTATATTATTGATTTGCTTTTAACAACTTATAGGAGCAAGTATTAAATAGACTGTTTAAAGTCTGTTAACATTGTGTCCTTGTTCATTTGGTGAATAACATTTCTGTCAATGCCTGCGCTATGCCAGAATGTTCAGCATGAGTTAGAGAGCTTGCTGTTCTGCTGGTAGAGACAGGCGTACATATAAGTAAGTGCAATGGGATAGGTGTCAAGAGGGAAATAGAGCATAATGATAGTGACCATGGCTCTTCCTTTGAAAAAGATGACAACAAGGGTCAGTGAGTAAAGTGTTTGATGGCTTGAGTCTTTTTGTTTTTCTTTTTAAGAAGTCCTTTTATTTTAAGTTCTGTATCTGTGTCTTTGTGGGACTATGTATCCATAAGAGCAAGTGTTCAAGGAGGCTGGAGGCACTGGATCCCATGGAACTGAAGTTAGAGACAGTTGTGACCTGCTTAATGTGGGTACAAGGAATCAAGCAGGCATTCTGGAAGAGTAGTATACACTCTTAACCTCTAAGCCACCTCACCAGTCCCGATGTCCTAAGTTTGATCCCAAGAATTGATGAGAAAACAAACAAATAACCAGAAGCAGCCAGGGATAGGATGGATATAGGAGTTTGTTGGCCAGCTGTTCTAGGCACCTTGATGGTAGGAATCCAGGCCAATGAGAAATCCTGTCTGAAAAGAAAAGCGTGTAGAACTAGACAACTCCAGGGTAACAACAGATGAAATTGTCCTCTGGCTTCCACATGCATGGACATATAGGTAGACCTGTACACATATACACCCCTCCCATATATGCACATGAACACATGCAAAAGCCATGAAATACAATAGGCTTTAAATGTGTCAGTAATTCCTCATATATTACATGTAAGAATTGAAAACATTTGATAAAGGTTTAGTTACTGTTTAATAACACAACAATAAAAACATGCATTTTAATTTTATCATGCTGGAAATTGTGACCTAGAGTAGTTAGTAGTTTAACTGTTTGCTTCCTACGTCTGAGATTGTCCACCAATACTCCCAGCACTACCAGAATGTACTGTCTGGCTATATTTTGTATTGTTTTTGTTGTTTTATTTGGTGTGTGTGTGTGTGTGTGTGTGTGTGTGTGTGTGTGTGTGTGTGTGTCTCCCTAAGTGGAAGGGTGGGAGTGTTGTGAGCATGTTAATAGAGGACAGAAGAGGACATCAGTGTCCTCATCATTCATTCTGTGCCTATTCCTCTGAGGCAGGGTCTCTCCCTGACCTCACGTTTTCTCAGGTGGCTGGAAGATAGGCTCTCCTGTTTGGAACTGGGATTCTAGGCAAGTTCAGGATAGCTGCTTTATTGGTGCTGGCATTTAAGACAGCAAGCACTGTTAACTTCTGAGCCATCTCTCCAGCATTCTGTTTTTGTTTTGAATCATAATCTCCCATTTCTAGTGTGCTTGGTTTCATTTTTCTATTAATATAGCCATTCCTCTTAAGCCTTATAAATATATTTTAAGAAAATAATGGCTCTTAAGATCATTTATTTTTTGAGATAAGATTACATATTCACTCCATTTCCTCCCACTAAAACCTCCCATATGCCTCTTCTTTTATTTTTTATGTGCCAAATTGAATTAATCAAAGAATTAATATTTTTTAAAACTATTTTGGTTTGGTTTGTTGTTGGTTGTTTAGATGCATATTGTCTTCACTTTTACAAATAGTATCCTGGAAAAATTTAAATAGAATGTTACTTGGGCTGAATGAGTTTGTTGGAAGGGATTAGAAGTTAGGATCAGTAAGAAGAAACATTTTTAAGGAAAAGGAAGACAAGTAGGCTCATTTTCTTACTTGAAGTCTAGAAAGACATTTTTATTGAGGTAGCAAAACAAATATTTTAAGATCTTAGTTAAGGCTAATTGGTCTTAGCAGAATTTGATAGGGATGTTATCAAGTTCTGGATAGGTTTATATTTAATGCCAACAAGAGCTTAGATAAGCGCCAGCACTCTGCTATTAATTAATTAGCAGTAAAGTGAACCAGGTACTTCCTCAACAGGCAGGATCGTGAAGCAGGAAGATGGACTAGGAAAGAGTCTTGAAACATGAAGGACTATGTTCAGGTGCCTGCAGCCGAGCTGGAGATACCTTATGAGTTTACTTCACCAGGGGAGTCATCCACATGCCTTTACCTGAGTAGGTTGAATGATTTTTATCTTACATGTTCTTGCTATGTTTATAAGTACAGTATTCTCTTATTTGAATACTGAGAATAATTGCTTCTGTAATTTTTTTTGCCTCACTTGTTTTCATAGTTGTTATTTTACCATATATACGTTTTATGTAATTAAGTTGAAATTTTTGAGCTAATTTCTTATGTCTTTGTGTGTGTTCTCATTTATATGAATAGTTAGGAAGTGTTTGTTTGTTTGGGGCTTTTCTGACAAAGTGTTCCCTAAAGTGGCAGTGCATTCTTCACCTGTGACATGTACATATCACGACAGTAAGATTTGTAGACAGCTGAAGCATTTAATTTTCAAATAGGCACTTTTTGAAAGTGTGGCCATTTCTGTTTGAAGCCACCAGGTATGTGCTGGGATCACAGTGCCTTCAACCCTTACCAGTTCTGCAGTTTGGGAGATGAGCTCCTGTGAGCACTTTGTGGCTGGAGGTAGTAATCACCTCCGAGACTCTTTTGAGTTATGAGTGATCATATTGTAAGGTCCTGAGTGCAGTGCTGTGCAGGTCATGCTGTGAATATGGCAGTTACCCCTCCTTGATCTTACTCATTGAAAGTTGTTGTGAACCTTATGACATATACTGATGATTAGTTCATAGCAAAGGCTTCACACTGTTTTCAGAATTCTCTAAAAGATCTCTCCATCTCCTCTTACCTTTATTGTGAAGGTACTTTCACTTTATCACTAATAGTAGTTATCATTTCCTTGCTAAGAGCTTGATATAGAAACAATTAATGTAAGTAATAGTTATTGCTGGCTAATTGGTTATGTCTTGTGCAATTTTCCCTTTTTCTCATGGAGACATAGTAGGTCTAGGCTTTCTGAAAGTGAGGACCAGGATTATTGCTTGCAGCCCAAATTCAAACTTACTTTTCAGGTTTTTCTCAACAGTAGTGAGTGCTATAAGAAAGTGCCTCTGTAAGCAAAGTTAGCTTGCTGAGAATCTTCTCATAGGTAATACTATAATTCAAAGGATCCTTAAGGCTCTAGGACCTGTGTATAGCTCCACTACCAGTCCCTTGCCGTGGCAAGTTGGGTTCACTGTATGTAATGCCTATTAGTGCTGGCCAATGTGTGTCTCAGTCTTCTCACCAGATTGTTGCCTTCATCCTCATCACAGCACCCCAGTGACATGGTGCACATTTGATTTTAATTTTTATTACTAGCAATAGAATTTTTGCTTTATGTTAATTTAGCTGTCTGTGCCCCCTCTCCAGTACTCAAGTGCTTGTTTTGTTTTGCCGTCTAAGTATTATTTATTCAGATCTTTTTGATGTAGTTGTAAAAATTTACCTTTGCGGGGCTGGAGAGATGGCTCAGCAGATAAGAGCACCGTCTGCTCTTCCAGAGGACCCGGGTTCGATTCCCAGCACCCACATGGCAGCTAACAACTGTCTGTAGTTCCAGTTCCAGGCAAACACCAAGGCAAATAAATAAAATAAATAAATAAAGTTTAAAAAAAAAATTTACCTTTGCTGTATTTGGATTATTTGGAATTTTTCCCTTAAAAGAAAAAACTTTTGAACAGTGAATAACATTCACTATTATGAAATATACCAAGTAATATGTATTGTTGAATTGTTTGCTGTTTTTATGACAGTTTATAAATTCTTCAAAAGATACATTTCTTGTATCTGTGGTGTAGGGAAGAGCCTGAATTTTAATTTTAGAAAGTGGATTCATCCAGCCATTACTGTTGACTAAATTGCTGATTTCTTTTTTATAAGCTTTTTTTGTGTTTTACATTTTTATGTTATTATTTTAAGTGTATATAAGTGTTTGCCTGCATGCATGTCTGTGCCCTATGTGCACGCCCCATACCTATGGAAACCAGAAGAGGGTGTTGGATCCCTGGGAATGGATTTACAGATGGTTGTGAGCCAACATGTGCGTGCTAGGACTGGAACATGGGTCCTCTGGAAGGATAGCCAGTGCTTTTAACTATGAAGTAATGTCTGCAGCTCCACCCTTGGAGATTTTGCCTCAGTGAAGTTGTGATGATAAACGAGCCTTGTTTACTAGGAATGCTGAGTGATGTATACACGGTGTTTTCCAATTGTGAATGATGAGAGACAGGTTATCTTCAGATGATGAACAGTTCTAGACTTGTTTCATCACTGCTTTGATAATCTCACTTTATTGCAAACCTGGACTCAGCTTCAAACTTTGGGGGGTGGGTGCTGCTCTGGTCTGTTCTATTTACTCAGTTGACACTTGGTAAATAACACATATTTCATTAAGAGTTTGAGATCTTAAGAAACTTGCTTCATATTTAATATTACCTAGTCAATTGATTAGGTTCTGCTTACTTAAGAATTTTTCTTCTGTTTAAAGTATTCTATATCCTGTCTTGGTTTCTAAATACATAGAAATGCACAGTGACACAGACTTCCCCACCTCAGCTCATAAATCAGGGGAATTGTTTTCTAAGGCCACTATTCTACCAAAGTTATTGGTTTCAGGACAGGGAAATTGATTGATCCATCTCATTCACAGTTCTTTCCAAGTAACTGAACTGCCTTACCCAAGTTGTGTATCCATTCATAGAAGAATTGGAGTGTTGTCTCCTAGTCATCCATGCCTTTTTCTGCTTATGAGTCTTGTTTCTATGAAAGGTTGTAAGACAGACATATTGTTTATTTGTTGCAGCTTCTTTTACCTTTGTTTCATTTGCAGTTTAGTTTTATAGCTTATCTATTTCTGACATTTCACAGTCTAGAATAAAAGATTTAAAGCTATTTTGGAATATGCTGTTTGTAAAGTACAAAGAATGATTAGTATAGGAAGGATATAGGTTTGAAAGACATTATAAAATATTAGGTCATTTTACATATTTAATTGTGAGCTCTTACAAGCATCAGTGTAATGATATTGTTAAAAGTGAGCTATAAATACATTCCCTATGTAGGAGCCAAGTTATAAAAAAGGTATAGGTAAGTGTGACTTCTAAACTAGATGGCAGAAGTGGAACGTGCTTCAACACACTCATTCAACAACTATCTCAGTGCTTATGGTGTCTTGTTGCAGTTGCTTGGGATTTATCAGTGAGCAAAAGAATAAATTCTGCCTTCCTCTGAATTTATATTCTGGTAAAGGGGTGGCTAATGATAACCAATAGGCACAGTAGGAAAGTGTATTTAGTAGTATATTGGGTGATAAACACTTCTGGCAGAAGCATGTAGAAGAGAGTAAAGGTGGCCAAAGGTTGAGATGAGGAATTAGTTGGCCTTGTTCTCAGCAGAGGAAACAGGAGAGACTCTTAACTTACTGGAATAGCAAGGCCACTATTATGGCTGCAGTTAAGTGCAGATGAGACACAGGGGAAGACTGAAGGAAGGCAGAAGAAGGAAAAGGAATTTACCTCACAGAATTTGATGGGGGCGGATATGTGTTCATGCAGTCTTAGCATCTGCTGTTTTTTTGAGGAAAAGGGAGAAAAAAATTGACTTCTTATTTTTGAATTTGTATGTCTTTTCTCTTGCTGCCAGTTTTAACTTATATTTAAATGGACAGTGAGTATTAAGAACCTGCACTACTGGGTCATTGTACAGTATTAATCTTTATACTCTCTTTCTCTCTTTTTAAAAACAGGAGTGTGTTGCTGCTGCTCTGCTCTGCGTCCTCGCTACAAACGCCTGGTGGACAACATATTCCCTGAAGATCCAAAAGTAATTTGATCTACATCTCCTGAACCTTCTCTTTGCTGACCCATCCTGCCCCCCGCTGACCTCCCTAAGGTTTCCCTCATTTCATTTCTCTTTGATTCCCACATCTCATCAAGTGAACTATTATACTTTCTTTTTCATTTTCACATGGCCCTTGCTCGCTTCCCTTTTTCAGAGTTTGGGTTCAAATCTGAAATGACAGATGCCTGGTATCTTTTCTCATTTAGATTAGTTTAGTAACAAGCAAACATTTAGGATTGTGTGCTATATAGTGTGTACTTAGGAAGCAACTATGAACAGAGAATGTTTTCTGCATTCAGTAAGCATATAGGTACAGTACCAGCAATTTTAATACACTGGGAGAAATGTGATACATGATAAAGAAGTGCAGGATGGTGCTTGAATAGATCAAAATAATGGCCAATTTATTACAAGAAGAAAGTGAAATCTAACCCAGAGCAGTTATGTGTTTATTTTTAGTTTAGTGGTTTTTTTGTTTTGTTTTTTTAAAGAGAATTGGGATATTGAGAGACTATTGAAGAGAGAACTAAACTGTCTTTTTCTTAAGTGATGTTTAGCCAGGTGTGCTGGCTAACTTTTTGTCACCTTGACACAGCTAGAGTTATCTGGAAAGAAGGGACCTTGATTTAAAAAATGCCCCTACCAGATTGTCTGGGCAAGCCTATGGAACATTTATTTATTTTATTTTTTAAATTGATGATTGATGTGGGAGACCCAGTTTACCACATGGCATTGCTTACACCAGGCTGATGGTCCTGGTTGGTATAAGAAAACACTGTGGTCAACCCGTGAGGAACAAACTAGTATAAGCAGCACTTTTTCATGGCCTTTGTATCAGTCCTTCCTCTAGGCTACTGCTTTGAGTTCCTGATCTGACTTCCCAGGATGATGGACTACAAGCTGTCAAATGAATAATCCCCTTCTTCCCTAAGTTGCTTTTAGTCATAACATTTTATCACAAAAATAGAAGCCCTAGTTAAGACACTAGATGTGGTGATATGTAATTATATACTCATATTTGTGAGGCCAAGGCAAGAGGAATATAAGTTTGGGTTCAGCCTGGGCTACATAATGAAACTCTGCCTCAAAGAGCCAAAATACCCTTCCTTACCCAACTTGGTTTTTTTGTTATTATTATTTAATAAATCAATTGAAGTATGTAGGAGACTGCTTTCAGGGACATTGGGTTTGCTGGACAATGCTTAGCTTTTCTAAGGGTTCTTAGGTTTCTGGTAAATGGATATAAAATGTTAAACAAATTGATTTTCAGAAAGTTATTTAATTTTCTTGAACCAACTATTTTTTGATTATGTTAACATTAAGGCTGATATGTCCTACTTTTGATTAAAACCTATTTTATCTATATATTGGAAGTTATAAAGACTAAATAGTGGAAAATAAATACTATTAGCTACCAGTTATCATTTGTGGGATATTAAAAAACCCTGAATCATTCGTGACATATTAAAAAAAAAAGTATAAGCTATAATATTTGCTTTTAAATAGTCTGACTCTCATCAAAGATATTTTAAGCCATGATATATAAATTAGTAAATATGTGCACATGGTAATAGTTTTGCCTCTGATGAAAGAAAGTATCACAATGTGTTGGCATTCTCTGGGAAGCATTCTGAGAGGAAATAAATTCTGCTAAACATTGAAGGATGCTCTCATCTAGAGAAATGGAGATGAGTGTTTTTCTTGCAAGTAAGAAGACAGAAAAATGCCTGGAAACTTAACACTTGTTATGGGGCTGACAACAGGAAAAATGAGGAGTGCTTAGAAAAAGAATACTCTGTCTAAAGTTCAGATACCATTTTTTTTTAAGTAGCAGTCATTTATAAAATAGACTTTAAAATCATTTTCCATGGACCTTACATGCACGTGGTAAACAATGCTTAGTCATCGTGTTTGTTTGTTATTTTGTTGAGCACAAGCATCTGGTAATGAATTGAGAATGATTCAGACAATAGGTACTTAGATACAGAAGTATATGTGCCCTGCCCCTGCCCTTAAAGAGTTGAAGGAGACAAGTAAATGGTTTCCTATAATTACCGTGTATTATGTCATGGAAGCAATTTATAGGACCTGTCTCAACTCTCATGAGCTTTCAATGAGCAAATGCAGTTTTGCCGAGTACGGCTTCTGTGATATGTCATAGTGCCTGGCATGTAGTTGGCACTCAGTATTTGTTTAATGAATGAGATGACTGTATGCTAAAGTATAACAGCGAAGATGAGCAGCATGAGCTAAAAGATGTTCCTCACAATAGAAACATCCCAGCCCATCTTCAGAGAGCTTGTGGAGGGTACCTTGGAGGGGTCGGATGAAGGGTGCTTAGAAGAAGCTAAGAGCTAGAGGAAAATATCAAGTACTTCTACTACTAGGCAATAAGCTGAGTGAAAGAAGTCTTGCACAGCAGAATTTGGGGCTGACTGCAGAGTAGCAGGTTGTAGCAAAATAGAGAAGGTACAAAATATGCTTGTGTAGCTTCACTGAAGAGACAGCCAGAGGCTGTCAGGTGGTCAGATGAAGGTGAGAACACAGATTTATGAAATTATTAATCATCTGACATTTTCCCATTTCCCTTCTCACCTTATCCAATAGACATAAGCATAGTTACTTAGACCATACCTAACTAAGAAATTGAGGGTGATGGTTGACTCACTTGCATTAAGGTAAGAAAGATTATGGAGTTGGACATGTTGGTGCCCACCTTTAATCCCAGTACTTGAAGGCAGAGGCACGCAGATCTCAGTGAGTTCAAGGCCAGCCTGGTCTAGGTGGTGCAAAACAGAACACCCAGAGTGGTCTCAAAAAACAAACAGAAAAGAATCATTGGCTTCATCTTAGAAGATAGGTAAAGATGACAGACATTAGCCCACATCAGGGTTATGTTGTTGATACTAATTAAACACAGTTCTGAATATGTTAAAATTAATTACAACAGATTTTTATGGTGCCAGCTAATTCTGAATAATTTAAAAGGTTATATGTAGGTGTTGTGATTTAGCTTCTTGGTTGACCTCTTACTAGGCAAGTTTTGGGTTCAGCCCTAATGTCTGGAGATGGGGAGAAAGCTCTGTGTATGTTCACTGTTGTAGATACAAAAAGTACAGACTACATGTAAAATTTAAAACAATTAAGTTGAGGTGAATTTTGTTTGAAATGTTTTAATAAAACATATTTCATTGTCTACATGCTGCTAGCTACATCTCTATAAATGAAAGTTCTAGAGACAGTTATTGTTTGTGAAGGTCCTTTAAGTGCTTTACCTTAGTGGGATATTTCTTCAGCTTTTAAAATGTCCTAAGCCTGTAGAATTTTTAGTATTAGCAACAAAGAATTTCTTCTCAAAAGTTTTAACATAAATGTGGATTAATTTACAGTCCTCAAAGATGAGATGTAAGTCAGGCAACACTTTGGATGAATAAATGAATAAATAAATTAGAAAATGTTGTATTGTGTATTTCTCATTATTATTTTCAGGATGGCCTTGTTAAAGCTGATATGGAGAAACTGACATTTTATGCGGTGTCTGCGCCAGAGAAGCTCGATCGAATTGGTGCCTACCTGGCAGAAAGGCTGAGCAGGGATGTTGTCAGGCATCGTTCTGGGTAACAACACTAAGTACTGCTAATAATCACTTCTTATCTTTGGAAAATTATTTCTTGGTGAAGTTGTCTTGTAAATTTTTGTGCTAAGTAGTCAGGCAAAAACAATATGCAGAGGATAAAACCTTACAATAATATGCAGGCCCCTATAGTTGCCATAACTTCTTTTGCTGTGGCTCAGGTTTTATGCTGGAACTTGTGTTATGAACCATTGCCACTAGCTTTAGTGTCAGTGTTTTAAAAATCTATGTGTAAATTGTAAACAAACCAAAATCCTGTCACCAGGTGGTTTTTGACACAGCTTCAGCCTTAGCTTTTAGAGGAATCTAAAGGTGGGTCATGTCAGACTGAGATCTTGGAGTCCAGAACTTGTAAGCATCCTGATATGGGACTGTCCTGTTTACACCAATGTCTATTGATAAAGGAATTTCATCTTCACTGTTCTCTGCATGAAAAGTTGCAGCTTTGCAGTTGGCATTGGAAATAGTTCCTCTTGTGACATTTTATCACCAATGTATATTGGCTTGCTGTGCCTCTGCTTTGTCACCTCTGAGGACATGTTAGGGGTTTTGCACAGGCAGTCTGATAATGGATCATTAGAAATTAACTAAAATCTAAATTTTATTATATAAAATCTTTTAAACTTATTTATGAAGATCTATAAAGTGAATTTTATTGAGATATTTCCTTATATTGCTCTGTTGTTGCTGGCATATCTTAATTATGAATGTGATTTATAAATATTAGTAAATTATGTTGGAGACTTGTTATAGTAACTATTTAGAATTTATACAAATAAATATGGTTCAAAGCATGGAAAGTGTACATGGTTTTCAAGGCAGATTATACAAAGGTAATGTCACAGTAGCTCCGGGGTTTGCAGGAGGAAATAGTTGTGCAGTCTAGTTTTAGTGTACTTCATCTTGGGATTTGTATATCTAAAATACAGCTTTACTTGGTTTACTTTTCCTTTCTGTGTTCTGTGCATCTCAGTAATTATTCTGGTGAAAAGCACTTAGAAGAATTAAGAGCGCTGGAAATGCTTTGACATTGTGTATTCTTTAATTTAGATATGTTCTAATTGCTATGGAGGCCTTGGACCAGCTTCTTATGGCCTGCCATTCTCAAAGCATCAAGCCATTTGTAGAAAGCTTCCTTCATATGGTAGCAAAGCTTCTGGAATCAGGGGAACCAAAGCTTCAAGTTCTTGGAACAAATTCTGTGAGTAAAGCTATTATGTTCTTACTAGGTTTAATCAGTGTATCTAGAACTAATCTGTCCTTAGAATGATTCTAACTTGTAGAAGGCAGTTTTCAAGTCAGGGCATTTGGACAACCATAGAGGACAGTTATTAACATACCCTGTCTCTAGTGTTGCTCTTTATAGACTCTGATATTACCTACATCATGGAACACCTGCCTTTAAATGAGTCTGTTCCTGTCAGTTTTATTTTCTCTGACTGCCAGGTACAATGCTAACTTTGCACCTGTTTTACTTTCCTGCTTTTCCAAAAGCAGGAGCTTTATTGAGCTATATCTGATTTATCATTAACAGTTATGAAGTTATCATATGACTCAACAATTATGCTGCATAGCATATATCACCAGAGTGGAAAATCTGTATTTGTGCATAGACTTGTAGTCCATTGTTCATAATAGCCAAAAACGTAAAAAAATCCTGATGTCCATGGTTAGATAAATAGATAACTTAGAATGTATTAATGTGTTTCATTGTGGTTTTGTTTGTTTGTTTCTCGTAAAGCTATTTTGCATTATAGGCTTTCTTCATGTCTCTGGTAAATACCTATCCAAATCCTTATTTTTAAAATTAGATTGTCTTAAAAAGTTTTTAATCTGTTCTTCAAACAAGTTCTTTATCATATATGTGACTTACAGTATTTTTTTTTTTCTAGTTCTGCAGTTTGTTTTATACTTTACTGATGGTTTGCTTTGAGTCACTGAAGTTTTTAATTTTGATAAAGATGTCTGGTTCTCTGGTTCTTTTTTCTTCTTTGTCTTTTTTATTATTATTATGTTCTTTTAGTATCCTTTATAAGAAACCATATATTGTCTAATTTATGGTCAAGGATTTACCCCTAAGACTCTTCTAAAACTTTTTAGTTCAGTTCTGTTATTTACTTTGTATTATTTTACATATGATTGCCTTAGAGTTAGGGGGGTTCAAATTGTCTATATTATGCATATATCCATTCAGATATCCCACTATTTGTTGCATATGCTCTTCTCCCTGCTATTTGGCTATAAAACCAACATTTTTGTTTTTCTCCTTAGCCCACTTCTGAATTGTTTCTTCTCACTACATTCATTTCCTTCTGTCCTGAGCATAGCTTTTAAATAAAAGATGGAAAATAGCATGCTGCAATAATGAAAATAAAATAATGAAGGTTTAGCCTTTCATTTCTACTTTCATTTTATATTTTTAGCTTTTCTGGTGAAGCTTCAAGTTTTTCAGCCTATTGGAATATTTTTGTCTCACCCATAGTTTAATAAAAAGTACCAGAATCACTTGATTGTTGTTGTTTAGACATTGTCTCAAATTATTATTCTATTGATGTGAAGAGACACTAGGACTAATGTAACTTATAGAAGAAAGCATTTAATTGAGGACTTTCTTACAGTTTTAGAGGATTAGTCCATGATCATCATGGAGGAAGCCAACAGGCATGGCCATGAAGCATCTGAGACCTTTATATCCTGATCCATTGACAGCAGGCAAAAAGTGAGAGACTGACCTTGGCCTGGGCTTTTGAAACGTCATAGCCCATCCCAAGTTACACACCTTCAATAAGGCCACATGTCCAGCAAAGCCACACTACCTAATCTACTTAATTGTTCTAATGAGGGACTAAGTTCAAACATATGGCTCATGGAAACCATTCTCTTTCAAACAACCACAGACGTATTTTCAGATGCAGGAACAGGAAATGCAGGCTGTGAGTCGTCTCCCCATTGTATGTGTAGTCTAATGACATCCTGTTATTTGGGCATGAGTAGTGGATATTTCTAGGTTCGATTAGGTGATGTGATGGACTTAGTTTCAGGCATGATAGCTCCTATTCCTCCTGTTTCCTTTCCAGTTAGATGGGGAAATTGCCCAATAGCTGGGTGGAGGGGAATAGTGTGCATTCCCAGAAGTTTCATTACTTGTTGCCAGCAAAGCCATTAGTATTACTTTAATGAGTCACTTGGGCAACAGACAAAACCCTCATAACCTACCTTTATATTAAATTAAATCCTGAAAGTCTGATCTTAATTTTGTTCTGGTGCTGAGTACATTAATTATATCATCAAATATAGTAGCTGTTGATTTATTATATTCAGTATTTATTTATGGTTTTTGTATATTTTATCCTAATTTGTAACATTTGCCTCTTTATGCTGGTGATCCAGTATGATAATAATAATAGTGAGAATTTACTTAGGTTCTCCTTTATGTCAGAAATTATGCTAGGGAAAAATAAAAAAACATGATGTTGGGAGTGGTGTAGGGGACTAGGTATGGATCAGGGAGGAGTGGTTGGTGAATATGATTAAAATATATCTAATTCATATAAAATTCTCAAAGAATAAAATAAATTTTAAAAAAGAAATTGTACCAGAAACTTCTTATTCTTACTCCTTTTTTTTTGTTATAAATAGCTTTAAAACTAAGTCTAGTTATTTCATTATATTCATATATACATTGATTCAAAATGTTTAAAATATTGATAAAATAATTATAGATAGACAGACTTTAAGCATTTCTAATTAGAAATCAGAAATGCTCCAAAATCCAAAAC
The DNA here is from genome assembly GCA_004025045.1 of Sigmodon hispidus. NCBI lineage: Eukaryota > Metazoa > Chordata > Mammalia > Rodentia > Cricetidae > Sigmodon > Sigmodon hispidus. The sequence continues at coordinate 88,638 of PVIH01003954.1, read as the reverse complement.
TCTTTGATCTCTGTGATAGAATTTTCAGATTAAGGATGTTGCATGGCAGAATTGAACATATATGTCGTGCAGTCAGTGCAAATATTCTGAGATCTGGAGCACTTCAGGTTCCACAGCTAAGTAAGGAATAACTTTGTGATCAGGCCTAGAGAGATGGGCTTGTAGTTAAGAGCACATACTGCACAAGTGTGAAGACTGAAGTTCCAATTGCCAGAGCCCACATACCAGGCCTGGTGCGGTCTCATGTGTGCCTGTAATCCCAGCACTGCACAGGGCTATAAACAGGAGGCTTTCCCTTTGGCTTGCTGGCTGCCAGCCTGCTCCAGATTCAATGAAAGATCCTGCCTGGAGAGAATAAAGCAGAGAGAGATAGAGCACCACACAGATACCCTCCTCATGCCTTCACACATTCACATATACAGGTGCACTTATATATACTCCCATACACAATCACAGAAATAACTAAAACAGTCTGTTAAATAATAATAGTAGTACAAGATAGTTATAAATGTCAACACTATGAAACTTTGGTTCAAGTTTATTTTGTTTATTTGTTCTTTTAGAGAAACAATATGGTGTATGTTAGGCTTTTTAAACATACCGCATGATTTAGTTCAAATTTGGAAATCATGTATGAGGAATCTGCGTTAAATAATGTGTCAATAGACAAAGAGTCTGCTGTTCATATAAGGGGCTTCAGTTTCAGCTCTTGCTCTAAAGCTTGTGCTTATATAAAGTACTCAATCACTTTTGTGTAATGTCAATCAGGGAAAGTGTAGATCAGTTTCATGTTGTTACTTGGCTGACCCTTGCCACTATTTCATCCGTAATCTCAATTTTTTTAAAATTCATTGAGGGATATCCATAGGGAACAGTCATTGAAATTAGGCATTACAGTAAAGCATTGGCCCTCAGCGAGGGGCACACTTCTCCCTGTCTGTCCTCCCATGTCTGGCAAATGTTCGAAGTCATTTTGGTTTGTACAGTGGAGAAGGAAGTGTAGATGTAGTCCAGGAGGTGGGAACAGCGCTCAGCATCCTACAGTCCTGGAGGTCTTTCAGCACAAGCTTTATCTACCCCTATTTGTACATTGTTTAGAATGAAAAACCCTACATCTAAAGGACTGCACGCTACGACCTTCTTTATGCCATTTGAAACACATCCATTTCCTATTTTACTTTTTTTCATCTTTTATTAATATATGGTGTATATATGTGTAGAGGCATATGAATGTATGAATTTCCACATCCATACATATGTATGTGGAAGATGGAGCTAGACATAAGTTTCTTTCTCTGTTGTTCTGCCCCTCATTTTAGAAATGATCACAAGAGAACTCCTGGTGTGCAAAGTTAGAATATCTATGAACAGTGAAGGCTCCTCCGGAATGACCTCACATTTAATATTTAGCTCTTTATACTCAAGGGCATTAGAAGCTGCCTGTTATAAACAGTTGCTTAGATTTTCTTTGTATTTGTAACTTTCAATAAATAACAAAATAATGAAGGTTTATCTTCTGAAACTTCTTCCTTAACATTTAAGAAAGGTCTGAGTGTTCATTTTTTTTTGTTTCTAGCTCTTTCTACTTTAAAAATGATATGTTTATTATAACAAATTTGATAAAGGCAAAAAAAATAAGTGTAAAAATACATTTCTCAGGAAATCAACCAGATTGCAAGGCTCTTTTTATTTAGAAAGTTGTATTAGCAGTTTCCTAAAAGTTCATTATTACAAAATTCCTTCTATACATGCGCAGTATGTGGTGTTTTATGTGTTCCATTTACTTATTTGGGTGTTGCTTGTTAGTGTAATAGATAAGGAGGGTAAATGTGTTTACTCACTTTTAAAAGGTGACATATATTGTTTGTATTGTTACTTTTGTTTTTTAGTTTGTCAAATTTGCAAATATTGAAGAAGATACACCGTCCTATCATAGACGTTATGACTTCTTTGTATCTCGATTCAGTGCCATGTGTCATTCCTGTCATAGTGATCCAGAAATACGAACTGAGTATGTACTGTTTTATTTCATGACTTATCTTAGTAATTTATAGTAAGATTTATTGGATATCATGCTTCTATGCTGAGTATTGAGTATCAAAAGTTATGAGAGATGCTCATGAAACAGTTTTCCATTGTTAAAACAGAGCATTCAACTGAAGTTGCAAGGTGAGAGTGGTTGAAATTCAGAGTCCTAATTTTGCTCAGAATGTCCCACCGTCCTTCCTGTGTCAGTTTCTGCTATCCTGTCATTTTTTCCTGCTTTCTCTCTAGCTCAGCCACATAGCTCTCCTTTGCTGTCCTTTGAACAGTCTAAACATGCTACTCTTAAGGGCATTTGAAAAGATAGGTTCTCTGTCTAGGTCAATTTCCAGGGACTCCTGACTCACTTCAGTGTATTCAGGGTTTTCTTTACTTTACTCAAGGTTCTTCCCATTCTGCCTCCCAGTTATTCCTTATCTCTTCATTTTCATTCTGATATTTTATTTTGATACAGGGCCTATATGTAACCCTGGCTATTCTGGCACTTGCTACGGACAAACTCACAGAGATCCCGTCTCTGCCTCCTGAGTGCTGAGATTAAAGGTGTACACCTGCATAACTAGCCTTTGTTTTTTTGGGGGTGGGTGAGTGGGTGGAGTATCCTTCTTTATTCTTATTAGAGAGCAGTGCAGGAGGGCAAAGGCTTTGTTGTCAGGGCTGCTGTATTAACAAGCACTTTGACTAGTGCCCTGCTCATTGTAGGCTCTCAGTATGTACTTGTTCTTTTTGAGTGAATATTACTGAATCTTTGTCTCAGAGGTTGTCTAAACAGCTGAGCCGCACATTTAAAAACATCTTTTACAGTTTCAACTAGTAAAAATCTGGACTGTGATCTGAAATAATTTATAGGTCATATCTATATAGAAGCAAAAAGCTTCTAGTTAAAGTTAGTTTAAATGATGTTGATAATGATAGTAGTTTGAACATTACTGGTAATCTAATTCAGAGTTATTGTGAGAAGTTGGTAATGGAGAGCCGTTATATTTTCTTTGAAGCTGGCAGTGTGCAGAAATGTAACCCCGAGTTTGCAGGCCCCCAGCTGGTGTACACAGTGAAAAGCAAGTGTGGGCGTTACCTGCCCTCAAAGAAGCGAGGCTGAGGAGAGACTGAACACTTGTAATTTTTTCAGATGTTATTTGCCTAACTTTTCGTCCATATAATTCAGGGCAGGCATTTGGAGTCTTACTGTTTAACACAACGTGATGCCTGAGAAGGATACTGTAATTGCCATATACCTTCCTAGCCAACTCATCACTACTAAAGTTTTACTTCCTAAGGGGCATTTTAAAATGAGTGATTTTGACTGATTGGTGATAATATAAAAAAATATTTTGAGAAATTCAAACATGAGATTACCTTATTTTTAGGTATTTATTGCCCCCTAGTGGAAACCTTGTTTTTTATCATACCTTCAATTTTTTTCTCTTTTTTTTCCAAATCTTCTATTTTTATTATCAATATAAAAAGTATTTACATAAAATGTTATTAAATTAATTTAAAAATGTGTATGTTACTGTACTTACATAATTTCTTCCTCCAACCTTTCCTGTTCTCTCTCAAATTCATTGCCTCTTTTTCTTTTCTTCTTTTGGGTGAGTGGGGTTTGAACCAGGGTTTCTCTGTGTATATCCTTTCCTATAACTTGCTCTGTAGACCAGGCTGGCCTCTAACTCACAAGATCCTCCTCTGCCTCTGCTCCTGGGTGCTGGTATTATAGGCATGCACCACCACTGCCCAGCAAGGGCTCTTTTTCTTTAGTTATGATTGTTTTATGTGTGTGTGTATAAATATAACACACATATAAAATGCTGAGTCCATTTATCTTTGCTCATGAGTACATTTTTTACGGCTGACTAATTAGGGACTCATTTCAGCCTTCATTAATTGACTGTAGCTCTTTATCTAAGGGTGGCCCTGTGCAATTTCCCTCATTTACACTGACATTAACATGTGCTGTCATTGCTCAGGTCTTTTTTAGGCAGCCATATTATGATTTTAGGGACACAGCTTCCCTGTGTCGTATAGAAGACAATCTAATTGTAGGTATTTTAGATCCTGGTTCCTTTATCTCTTACCTCTTTGTTCCCCTTCTTTGGTGATGTTCCTTAGGTGTTGGGGTTATGCTGTAGATATATTGAAAATTTCTAAATGCTGATGAAAGTATTTGTAATACTTTCCCATACTTACTACCAACTTTTCATTTGAATTCATGTGAAATAAATGAGTAAAATAATATGCATGGTGGCAAAAGTTGTACTTTTTCCCTATTGCTACTTGAATAAACATCTATTTAGTTTTCTTCTGGTTTCAATTTAGTTTTTTTTTTCTTCTCTTTATATTTTAGTAAACCCAGTCATACAGAACTTTCAGACTTTGGCAGTAGGAGATGAGTCTAGGAACTATTTCCTTCTCCCTGTCTCTACACACCCAACTTCAATTTCTTTCTCAAAAATAAAACAAAACAAATACAACAACAAAACCCCCTAAAACCAAGAAAAAAAAAATACCAAAACAAAAAACCCCACCAAACTAATCAAATCCAAACACACACAAAACTACCATGGAGTCCTTTATATGTTGGTTGGTCAACTACTGTTGGACATTAAGCCTGTCCTGAAAAGGTTGAAATAGTGTCACTTCATTGATAAAATTGATTTTTCATTTCCCTACAGGTATAAGTGACAGTTCAGTTATTAACCTTTACCTTAATTGCTAGGTTTTCATCCATCCATCCATCCATTTTTTTAAAAACATAACAAAATAAGATATAAGGTAAAACAAAAGCTGTCATTGGACAAGACAAACCAACAGAAGAGAAAGAGCCAATGAGAAGGCACAAGAATCAGAGACCCCACTTAGTCACACACTTAGGAATCCCAAAAAACCTCTAAACTGGAAGTTACAGTATATAGACATAGGACGTGACAGGCCTTTGCAGGCCCTGTGCTTGATGCTTCAATCTAATTTCACGTGAGCTTTGCTCAGTTGATTTAGAGGGATTTCTTGTCCCACTGGCTCTTATACTCTTTCCCCTTCTTCTGAGGTGTTCAATGAGCTGGGGGAGGGATTTGATCAAGACATGTCATTTAGGGCTGTGTGTTCCAAGGTCTTTCACTCTTTACATAATGTCTGTCTGTGGGTCTCTATATATTTGTTCCCATCTGCTGCAGGAGGAAGCTTCTCTGATGATGGCTGTATAAGGCACTGATATATGAATGTAGGAGGATTTCACTAGGAGGCATTTTATCACTATTTTTTTTTTTAATACCAGTATTTAGTTTTATCTTAGATGCCTTAGCCATCTAGCTCAGGTTCTTGGTCACTCAAGCAGTGTTGGGTAATGGGGTTCATCTCATGGAATAGGTCTTAGGTCAATCAGTTATTGGTTGGTTACTCCCCCACAAGCTTTGTGCCACCATTGCATACCATATCTTGAAAGTAGTGCACCATTGAACTTAAAGGGTTGGTGACTGTATTAAGCCTTTCTTGAAGTATTTCTTTACAGAAATGGTTACCACCTGTAAATTTATATATCATGACTATTACAGTTTCTCCACAAGTTTCAGCTATATTGGACATCATCATCATAGTGGTTGACATACAAACAGTTTATATTTGTTGATTGTTTACTGTGAGGGAATTTTTGTTTAGGTCTGTTATATGAATTAGCATTCAACTGTTCACAGCCCAATTAAGATTACATAATATAAATGTTTAGATTTACTCATGGGGGAAAGTAAATTGTTTTGGGACCAAGGCTAGAATGAACTCCTCAGGATGGGTGTTTGATCTGGATTAAATGCTAGCTGTATAGCTGAAATGGCTCTATGACCTACAGTACAGTCAGCACCATGTGCCACTCCACTTAGGCAACTGTCCTCTATATAACCTTGTGCTTGTCTTCCTCACCCTGGGAATCACATCAGGAATGGGTAGCAGACACCTTCGTGATGGTCTTTGCCTACTTGTGATGTCTTAGTTAGGGCTAGTATCACTACAGCGAAACACCAAGACCAACAAGCAAGTTGGGGATGAGTTTATTCAGCTTACACTTCTGCATTCTTCATCCCCAAAGGAAGTCAGGACAGGAACTCAAGCAGGGCAGGAACCTGGAGGCAGGAGCTGATGCAGTGGCCATGGAGAAGTGCTATTTATATGGCTTGCTTCACATGGTTGGCTCAGCCTGCTTTTTTATAGAACCCAGGACCACCAGCCTAGGATGGCACCACTTACAGTGAGCTGCCTCCCACTTGATAATAAGAAAATGCCTTGCAGCTGAATCTCATGGAAACATTTTCTCAGTTGAGGCTCCTTCCTCTCTGATGACTATAGCTTGTGTCACATTGACATAAAATCAACTAACAAATGTGATCGGTATTTTATAAGGAAGCCTATATAGGCAGAGCTTTGAAATAGGCAAAATTTGTATTTAAGTCTTCCACTTCTTCCTGTTCAGTCACTCCCATTGTCTGTAGCTGCCACTCTGAATGCACCATGGGTTTGTAAAGTATTGTCACTCTCTTCTCAACATGTTCCATTCTTTCTGGGAGACGGTGTTCGCTGAGCTGAATAGAGCTGCGGCTGATCACCATTTCAGGTGGTCGAGAGAAAGGGAGAAATTGAGAGGAAGACAAGAGGTCATTTGAGCAGAAGAAATACCTAGTAAGAGAAATAAGATGAGCTCTGCCTAAGACCTTGTGTCCTTTCGCAGTCTATGCAAATCTAGTCACTTCTCTCTTGAACCCATGGAGAGTGAAGAAGACCGTGAGGAAACTGGGGCTTATGAATTGTGATTGGAGCTTAGGGCAACACTGATAAATTAGAGGTCCTGTGTATATGTTTGTAGACACAACTTTTAAATGAAGGACCTCCCCTTTCCAAGTACTTGGGGAACAGTAGGCAGAGTATGCAGAAGTACAGTGCTCACCAAGAGCAGGGAGTGCCCCACTCAGTTCTGAGACCTCAAGTAGCTTATTACTGTCATTTTAGAAGAAGCTATGCTTCTGAGTCCCCTTTTATTAGCAAATGTAATATCATGTACTAGATATTTCTATTGTTTACAGCCTTTTAAACTTCACTGATTTATAAAAATGGTGTTTAAAGCCTCTTGAGTGTATCTTTCAGTGTCCACCTTAGAGTTTTGAAATTTTAATTTTATACACGTATTACCTATTACGTTAAAGTTTGAGGGAGCAATGTTCATATACATTCTTTGAGGTAGACAAACAGTCATGTTTAAATATGTCTTCATGGGTCTTTTCTCTCCAATTCTTATAGGATCCGTATTGCTGGAATAAGAGGTATTCAAGGTGTAGTTCGCAAAACAGTTAATGATGAACTTCGGGCTACCATTTGGGAACCACAGCATATGGATAAGATTGTTCCCTCCCTTCTGTTTAATATGCAGAAGATAGAAGAAGTTGACAGGTTTGTATAAAGATACTAAAGCTGGGGATGAAGAGATGGCTCAACAGTTAATAGTGCATTCTGTTCTTGCAAAGGAACTGAGTTCTGTTCTAAGCACCCACTTAGGGCAGCTAACAGTTACCTGTAAATGCAGCTCCAGGGGGATTCATTATGGGCATGTGCATTCATGGGCCTCCCCACATACTCATACAGACATTTACATGTAACTAAAAATAAAAATCTTTTCGAAAAGGTAAAAAGCTATGTTCTAGTGTTGCATTGTCTATATGTTCATGTGCTTGGTAGACTAAGAATGTTTGGTTTCTATCATTATATAAGTAATTGTCTCATAAAGGTAACTGAGCTTTTAAAATATTTCTAGAAATTAGATAATTTGTAATGATCATATTAGAATTATTAGTCATGGGTCCTTTTATTCATACATTTAGAACTTCATTCTCTTTTAGAATACATTTAAACTTTGGGCTGGTGAGATGGCTCACAAGGTAAAGATGCTTATGACTGAAGCCGATGATCTGAGCTCAGTCCCTGGAGTGCACATGTCAGAAGGAAAATTGACTCCCACAAATTATCTTCTGACTCCCACACTTGTGCTGTGACATATACACAAATACATACATGTAAGCACACTACCTAAATAAATGTCATAAAGTTTTAATGAATAAGTTTATTTGTTGGCTACTACTGGGCATGGAGTTTTAATTAGTACTGCTCAAATTTGTAACCATGAGAAGCAGAAATGATAGCTGAATTTCTACTGTTCTTTTTAGATCGAATATGCTTTCTCATAGGGAGTAAAAACTAAAATGAAATAATAGTAATAATGACTGCTACTCATTCTATTTTCTTTTTTATTGAAAATAATTTTAATATGATATATTCTGATCACAATTTGCCCTCCTTCGTCTTCTCCCAGACCCTCCCCACTTCCTCACTCATCTGGCCCCACGCTTTCTTTTTCTCTTTAGGAAACAAACAGGCAAACCAGAAGAAAACAAAACACAAAGAAAAAGCACGAGAAACACATATATACACAGAGAGACACAAACATGGGTGCACGCACAAGACCCATAGAAACACAGTATCAAAAACATTATATAAGCAAAGACCAGCAAAGTAAGACTACTTAAAAAAACCTGGTGGTAATGGCACATGCCTTTAATCCCACCACTGGGAAGGCAGAGGCAGGGGGATCTCTTTGAGTTCAAGGCTAGTCTGGTCTACAGAGTGAGTTCCAGGCTAGCCATGGCTGTGCAGATAAACCCTGTCTTCAAAACCAAAAGAAAGAAAAACAAAAGCAAAGCATTATGAGACAAAAAGAAAAATCTTCAGAAATACCATTGAATACCGCTAAACTTCTTTTGTGTTTGCCATGTACTGCTGGGCATGGGACCAGCCCTTAAGTGTAGCTTTTATACCCAGGGAAACTTCATTTCTGAAAAGTATTTGTTCCTTTGTGAGCTGCTGACACTTGGAGAGAGAGCCTGTAGGTTAGTGATGGGGTTGGGGGGGCTTATGTCTACTTTCTTCACTAAGCAGTAGGACTGTATCTTCTTGATCTGTGTGTTGCCAAGGTCTCTGTGAATTAATATGTCAGCCCCATTGTGTCTGTAAAGTATCGTCTCCTAGGTGTCTTTCATCTACACTACCATCTCCCTGAGGGCAAGGGTTTGATGAAGACATCTCATTTAGGATTAAATGTTCACTCTCAACAAGTTGTCCAATTTGACCCCATCTGCCTCAGGAGGGAGCTTCTCTTACAATAGCAAAGTAAAACACTAGTATTTTATTTTTTCAACTAAAAAGCAAGGCACTGTTGGTTTTCGATTGATATCTCTTAAAATATTTGGGATTTTAGGTATATGCTTCAGGTATATGCTGGTTTTCTTTTGATCCTCACAGTGGTCAAGTGCACTTGACATTCTGAATGGTATCCAGCATTTCTAAGTGCAAGAAACATGCGTTCCCCCACATTTTGTTACTTGTGCAGAATGAATGTGTTAATCAGCAGCTAACACAGATTTGTCCAGTTTGTCTTGGTTCACCTTGGTTTTGCACTTGGAAAAGGAAAAGTCTGGATTACATTTTAAAATTATTTTATCTTAGTTATAAATACTAAAATCTGCCTATAACATTTATAATCTATGTACAGCATCAAAATTGATTTGGAAATGAGGTGCAGTTAGTTGATAATTCTGTGCTAATCCATATGGAATAATACATATTCTATTCGATACCAAATTCAGGAAGGATTGATGCATAAATCCCGGATCTGACTATCTCCAGTTTTGTAATCCTCCTTAAAAGTGCGAAATGATATATTTTAGAACCTTCTGTACTTTTTTCTATTTTTAGTGCTGTAGCTAAAGCTTACAATTTTCCTATCTGAAATATAAGGATTTCTACCTAGTTGGGCACCTGTTTCCTAATGTTATTATAAGTTTAGATATTGCAAACAAATTGATACACACCTAAGCACCTGCAAATGAAAATTTAGTTACTTCTGGGGTAGATTGTTTTTTGTTGTTGTTGTTGTTGTTGTTTTTTGAGACAGAGTTTCTCTGTATAACAGCCTTGGCTATCCTGGAACTCACTCTGTAGACCAGGCTGACCTCGAACTCACAGAGGTCCACCTGTGTCTGCTTCTTGACTGCTGGTACCAAAGGTGTGTGTGTCACCACCACCACCACCGGGTACTGCTAGGGAGTCTTATTGAGGAAACAAATCACTCTTAAAAGTAGGAATAGATAACCAATATATATAAAATCTATATGAAGGCATAAGATAATAATATATCAAAATATAGACAAAGTAAATACTTTTTACTGAAGATGTCTCTATATGCAGCTATTCTAATTGTTTTAAATCTTTTCTTTTTTTTAACACACATGTTATATCATGGCTATTTGATTCTTTTCAGTTTTTCCCTGTTGTAATTGAATAGGGAATGACTAAAGATGTTTTTTCTGGACCCATGCTCACTAGAATATATATTGCTATGAATGCTGAGACATTCTATGAAAGTAAGCACGTAGTGAGCTGTTGAATTTTGTTGTTGCTTTGTTTGTTTGTTTGTTTGTTTGTTTTGAAAGATAGGGTTTCACTCACTATGTAGCTCTGGCTGTCCATATACTCATGATGTAGACCAAGTTGGTCTTGACCTCACAGAGATCTTCCTGTTTCTGTCTGAGTGCTGGGCTTAAAGGTGGGTACCACTACACCCAGCCTCTGAGTGTTTTATTGACATAAACGACATTTTTTTCTGTTGAAAACAAAATCCCCCTGAATTTAGAATCCCCTATTTAAAAGATTGTATGCTTAGCTCTGGTGACACTAAGTTCATAAACATTAGAATTAATGTTCTTTAGGAATACAGTAAAATGGCTATCTAACATTTTTGAGAAGTGAAGTGAATTACAATTGTGGCACTGGTCTTTTTGATTCTCTTTCAGTCGGGTAGGCCCGCCTTCTTCCCCCTCTGCAGCTGACAAGGAAGAGAACCCAGCAGTGCTGGCTGAGAGCTGTTTCAGAGAACTGCTGGGCCGAGCAACTTTTGGGAATATGAACAATGCTGTCAGGCCAGTTTTTGCGTGAGTACTTGCGGTTTTTCTAGTTATCTGTGATTTTGCTATGTATTAGTCATATAATTTTCTTATGGAGGATAAATACTTCCTAATTAAATGTTTTTACTTAGCATACAAAATAATGGCTTTCACTGCTTTTTTACTTGTAGAAGTAACATTATGAAAGTAGCATTGGGCATTATATTATTGCATGAATTCTATTTGGTATTATAATAAAAACCCAGAGCCAGATATTGAGGAAAAGCTAAAATATCAGAGAGAAAGAGATTAAAGCACAACCAGTTCTCACCCAGCCACCTTTCAGCCTTTCTCCATGAATCCTCCAAATCCTCCAACAAGGAAAGTGACAGGGGAAGCTGAACTTCTTTATTTTCTCCCTTCGCCCAGCTCTCTTACTTCATGGTTCAATTTTTCTAGAGCTAGGATTAAAAGTGTGTTCCACAACAGCCTGGTGCTCTTAGGTCTTCAACTGACAGAGATCCAGGGGATCCCTGCCTCCCAAGTGATGGGATTAAAGGCATGGGTCATCACTCCCTGACTTTTATGACTGGGATCTGTTCTCTGATATTTCAGACTATTTTTTATTAAATATACAGCATATCACCGCATTATATTTTATTTCCCCCCCCTTGCCACAGTTTACTTAAGAAAAAAAAATCCTACATATTGTTTATATTACCACCTGGGACAATTACCTAAGATGACAAGGCATATGAAGACAGAACACTTTCTGTCTTCTCTTTCTTTCTTTCTTTCTTTCTTTCTTTCTTTCTTTCTTTCTTTTATCTACAAGCATCATGGTCTTTATTACAGCCTTTTTTTATTATGAATAAAGTCATATTTTTTATCCATGCATCCCCTTGTTCAGACTCCCTTCCCCCTCCTGCCCCTTCCAGTCACTCTCTCTTTGCCCCAACTCCTTATCTTCTCCCCAACAAGGGCAGGAAGTCCCAAAGTCCCAAGGTGGCTTAGTTCAGCATCCACTCCAGGCAAGTCCGCTTTCCTCACCCCCACATCAAGACTGAGTCAGGTGTTCCTCTGGAGGGAATGGGCTCCAAGGTACCGGTCCAAGGTGCTTCAGATACCAAGCTGTTCAGTGCTTGTGGCTTGCAGCTTGGGAATGCTCTGGGTTTTTTGTTGTTGTTGTTGTTTAAAGTCCACTAATGAGTGAGTACATCTCCTGCTTATCTCTCTGAGATTGTGATACCTCGCTCAGGAGAGTATTCTCCAAATCCATCCATTTGCCTGCAAATTTTAGGATATCATTTTTTCTTACTGCTGAGTAGTATTCCATTGTGCAGATGTACCACAGTTTGTTAATCCATTCTTCAGTTGTGGGGCATCTAGGTTGTTTCCAGGTTCTTGCTATTACAAATAATGCTGCTATGAACATAGTTGAGCTAATACCTTTGGAGTGTGAATGTGCCTCTTTAGGGTATATACCCAGAAGTGGTATTGCTGGGTCCTTGGGGTCTTTAGGTCTGAAATATAGAATTAAACTTAATATAAGGTTCACATGTGCAGTGAGAAATTAGTGTCACCATGTGACAGACATTGTTTCTCTCCCTCTCCCTTTTTTTCAGTTCTAGAAATTGAACCTTGCACCCTCTCAGGAGCTATGTTCCTGTTCCCATCGTTTTTGTTTTGTTTGTTTGTTTGTTTGTTTGTTTGTTTGTTTTTTTAAAAAAAAACCTTGGCTGGGAGCTTGAGATTCTGTTCACTTTTCTGAATGAATCTCATCTTTTATTCAGAGTCTAGTCAAGATAAGAATATTGAAGACTCCACTGGTTCTTACATGCTGTGTTGCAGGCTCTTATGAGTAGTAAGTTTCTCTGAATAATCACTATCTTGTAGACAGGGCTTCCAAGTCTTGTGCTCCTTAACTGCACCATCAGATGATAGTTCAGTCTGCTATAATATGCTGTGTAATTGCTGAGCTCTGTTTGATTGTTTTTTTCTTGGTTAAAGTTCTCTATCATCTTCCTTTCACCCTCTGACTATTATAATGACCATAGCATGTGCAGAGTATTTTGCATGTAGCATCCATAATTCTTTATTTAGGGCAGGTGTTTTTACTGCAAGATTTGAAGTTAAACTTCAAATACAAGAATCATTAAGTCACAAAACTATTAAAAATTAAGAGTATCATCAGCTCTTCAAAACAACTTGTCTTCTTCACTGTTACAGTGTCCTTATGGAAATGCTACTAAAATATAACCAAATTATGTTAAATTCATTAAAGACACATGATTTTTACTTATGTCCAAATATTTAGGCTTTATAATAGAATTCCTGTTAGCTAGTTTGTAAGGCAGACTTCACCATATTAACCGTACTTGAGTTGAATAATTTAAAGTATTCTTGTGTTCTCCCCTTTAAATTAAAATCTGTTTTTATATAACATATTTTAATTATACTCTTTCCTTTCTCAACTAGTTCTAGATCCTCTCCACCTTTGTACCCATCCAACTTTATGTTCTTCTCTTTTTTCAATCCAAAGCAAAAAAAAAGAAAGATAGCTCTCAGAAAAATCAAAATAAGCAAAAGATGAGTAAGACAAACAAACAAACAAAATGCCCATATAAAACTAAAAGTCTACATAAATACCACTGTTTGTTTTGTGCTGGCCCACTACTTCTGTGCATGGGCTCTATCCTAGAGTGTGGGTGATATACCCAGTGAAACTCCATTGGAGAAAACTGCAAAGAGCTTCTTGGTTAAGGGGGGCACTTTGTCCACATCTCCTTCCCAATGCTGGGACCCTCTCTGGTGTAAACCTTTACAAGTTCTGTAAATGCTGCTGCTGCTGCTGTAGTCTCTGAGCTGATATGTGCATTAATCCTGTTGTATCTGGAAGACATAGCTTCCTTGTGTCTAAAAGAAAATTTTTTGAAGTCATTTATTGCTTGTAGCTCTCATAGCTTTTCTGCCTCCCCTTCCTTATAGATCTCTGAGCCTTGAGGGCAGTAGTTTGATGAAGATGGGGTCATTCATCACTTCTAGTTTTCTTAATAGCGTTTCTGCCTCCTCTTCTGCATAGACTCCTCCAAGCCTGAAGGGGAGTAGTTTGATTTAAGAATGGATGCTCTAATGTCTCTGACTTTCTGCATATTTTCTAGTTTGTGTCTCTGTTCATTTCCATGTACTGTCAGGCATTTCTCTGATATGGATTGAGTCAAGTGCTGATCTATAAGTACAGCAGCTTGTCGTTAACCATCATTGTATTGCTATGTTCCTTTAATAGAATAATAGTAGGTTTTCTCCTAGGCCCATGACTTATCTAGTCAGGTTCTGAGTCACCTTAGCATTGTCAGGTATGGGTACCACCTCATAGAGTGGACCTTACAAGTTACTGGTTGCTTCTGTACTGTTTGTGCGTCTATTGCACCAGTATATTTTTCAGGTAGCTCTCTCTTGCAGGTCTCAGGGTTTGTAGCTGAGGAATTATGATTATCTTGCTCCTTTGATAATGTACAGAGTACCTTGAATGCTAGTCAGTAGTGATGAAGCTTCTAGTTAGACACCATCTTGACTTCTCCAAGTTCCTTCATCAATGCACGATATAGTAGCTATTTAATTAATTAGCTGTATGCTGTCTACAAGTAAAGTACTGTGTAATTTGGGAATATATGAAGAATAACACCAGATAGATGAGTGATATGCACAATAATTATAGATTATGAAAAAAGGTAAAAAATTGATCTATCATTTTAAAACAAGAAATTCATAGCTAAGTTGAGAATTTGTAGTAATATTTCTTAATCTAAATGTGGGTAAATAGAAAAAATTGTTTTGGTAATATTACCAAATAATGTTTCATTATTGAAATAGACTTTAATTTCAATTGTTACTTGATCTATAAAGAAAATAAAAGATGTCCCAAGAATTTGAAATATCACTTTTTCATTCATCAGTGAGTACAAGACAACTGGTATGCTAGGGTGCAGTGAAAAGGTTGGTGTGAGATGAGAAAAGAAAGACTAGCTTATCCCAGAGAAATCCCAACATTTATCTTTAAGTCTTGTATACTTTGTAACACCTTTTGTTTTGAATTCTTTAGGTTGACATGTCCAGGAACCTCTGTGTGTCTCTCTTGGAGTTTGGACAGAGGGATCTGTCTTACTGCTTTATTTAGATAGTCTAGTTTTTGTTACTACTGTATGACCAAGCTTAACAGTTAGAAATGTGTGCCATAGTTATGAAAGTGAGAACCTTGCTTTTCTTTTAGATAGCTTTCTGATTTTTTATATTGTTGAAGGTTTTGAAAGAAGGTGTGATTAAAACCAAGAGTTTCTAATTTCTAATTGTTATTTACAGACATTTAGATTATCACAAGCTGTGGGATCCTAATGAATTTGCAGTTCACTGCTTTAAGATTATAATGTATTCTATTCAGGTAAGGTTTAATCAACTGTTTGTTTGTTAAATATGTAATGATTATTTGAATAAATGTGCACATCACCAAACAAGTGGAAAACTAGCATGCCGATCATGGTTTTGTTTTGTTGGTTTTCTGAAAGAATGGTATCATTCTATAGTTCTGACTGTCCTGCAACTTTCTATGTAGGCCAGGATGTCCTCAAACTTAGAGATCAGCCTGCTTCTGCCTCCTGAGTGTTAGGATTAAAGGCCTGGACCACCAGTGCTGGCACATGGCATGTTTTAATTCATATTTTCGTTCTCATTTGTGGCTTGTTTTCTTACTTGCAAGATGAAGCATATCTAATAAGAGAATTAGATAAATTATTTAACTCATCTATTCTGCGTTTTTATTATATAGATGAATTGCTATTGGTTTTCATTTGTTATAACTTCTGTTCTTTATAGAATCTTATGAGCACTGTCTTCTACAAAGGAATACCTCTGGGTTTTTTCCCTCCCCAAAATCTAAAAATATTTGATTAGCTCTTCATTCAAAGGTGATTTTATGTCTTCAGTTATGGTTCTTTTACTGCATTCTTTTTAACATACTATTTTTAGCTAATCCTTTGTAAGTATGATAAACACGGGTTCTAGTTTGCCTAGGATAGCCTTACTATTTATAGTTGCCAAGAATATCCTCACCCTCAGTTACAGAAGTGTCAGACAGTAAGTGAAATAGCTACTACCTTTTAAACAAGTCAGATTTAGCTGCATGAGCTTCATAAAAAGCATGTAGTTTCCCAAGAAGTTTAATTTTAGGTTGTTGTTGTTGATGGTGGTATGTGTGTGTGTGCTGAACATGGGCATGTATGCCATGGCATGCACATAGAGTTCAAAGGACAACTCAAGAATCATTTCTCATCTTCTACTTGTTTAGGTAGTATATATCTGTTTTTCTCCTCTTTCCCCCTGCTTTTTAAATTTATTTTTATGCATATGTGTGTTTTATCTTCTTGCATATATTTGCACCACATACATGCTCAGCATCCACAGAATTCAGAGGTAGGCATCAGATCTAGTGCCAACAGTTGTAAGCTGCCATGTGGGTACTGGGAGCCAAACTCTAGGTCCCCCAGTAGAGCAGCTAGTGCTCTTAAACACTCACTCATCTCTTAATACTCCCACCACGCCACCACTGCCAAGTTAAATACAGTATTTGATAATTTGCTTTCCTTACTCAAGATGTCATAGTTTTCAATATCTCTGGTTCTTTAAAGGACTGTTTTGGGCAGCTACATATTATAAATATCAGTCCTTTATAATGAGTGCTTTGTATCTTTTCATTTGTACAGATATGCCATGTACATTTACTTGCCCACACATTTTTTGCTGTTTGCTTCCCTTAGGCTCAGTATTCTCACCATGTGATCCAGGAAATTCTTGGACACCTTGATGATTGTAAGAAGGATTCTCCACGGGTTCGAGCAGGTATCATTCAGGTTCTGTTAGAGGCTGTTGCTATTGCTGCTAAAGGTTCCATAGGTGAGTACCAATAAAACACAAAAAGAATGCATGAATAATACAAAGTGTTTTCCCTGTAGTTGTCTAT
This sequence comes from Sigmodon hispidus, assembly GCA_004025045.1. NCBI lineage: Eukaryota > Metazoa > Chordata > Mammalia > Rodentia > Cricetidae > Sigmodon > Sigmodon hispidus. The sequence goes on along the minus strand of PVIH01003954.1, from coordinate 71,613 downwards.
GAAGTACTCTTTAAGATCTCTCCACATATTTTCAGATGCTCTATAATTTGAGTATATGTGATCAGTTTCCCCTCCTCTTGTATTTCCTTTCTCTTGTACTTCTCTTAATGAGGTTTTAAGGATATAGTTTGTATACTGAACATTAGATGAATACAGTTTTTAAAAGTGATACAAGTTGAACAACTGTATATTCTCTCTCTAAATGTTGCTAAGTATTCAACTAGGGCTGTGAATATCCTAGATAAGTGTTGTATCACTGAATCATATCACAGCTGTCTTTATAGTTTTTGAGATGACTAAACATTCCAGGCTGGCCTTGAACTCACTGTGTTGCCCATGTAAGCCTTCAACTTGAAACCTTTTTGCCTCAGCCTTTGGAGTAGCTTGGCTGTCAGGCCCACACTACCACACCTGGTTCAGGTTCAAATTTTCTAGTCCAAAAGTCAAAATCTGAAATGCTTCAATGTTAAAATATTCTTAGTGTTGAAATGATACTTAAAGGTGGACCACACTTGTTTTAATGTAGGAAAACTAAAAAAATCTCTTATTATCTTTGTGTATAAGCAACACTGAATTTGGTGTTTGTATTTGGGTACTCTCTCTAAACTATGTATGCATACATAGCTATTACTAACATACACAGAAATTTATATACACATGTATACAAATATTAATAATACCAAACATTTGTGACCAAAGCCATTTTGATGAAGGGCTTCTTTCACATTTAGTTTATATAGACAGTTTTGCCTATTTCTGAATTATAAAGAGATTTTGATCATATGTAGTGTGAGGTTAGAAAGAATAACAGATACAGTATCTAGTCTATTTGTATTTGACAAAATCAGAGACAATTATCAATTATATTTTGATGAGTCCAAAGTTCTATATCTAATTTATTCTTTATAACCAAGAAAAAGTATAATTTTGATTATCAAGTCTTCAACTTCATTAAAGACTCCAGAAGTATTATTACCTAATGGCAGGGACCTCAGGCTGCCTGGACTGTCACACAGAGTTTCTCTGCAACATTGGGACATCCATCTTTGTCCTATATGCCTACCATATCTGACAGGCTTGAGTATGAAGCAGGGAATTTAGAAGGACTGTCCTACCTTGTCTTGGAAAAGTTCAGCAGTTGCATTTTTTGTGTCCTGCTTATCCAGTAACTGTCAACAGTTGAGACAAGACAGTTTCTTTGCCCACGTGGCCAGCTTTTACCATAGAGAAAATAAACTCCATATGGAATTTATTGGATGCCTATCATCTTTTCTGGAGTACATTGTATTGTCAGGAACAGATATGTTTCTTTGTTATGAAAAGCCTAAAACATTTTAAATACCATATTCTGTAGGTCATCCAAGTTTTTGAGGATTAACCAATCAGAAATATAATTCTGTATACCTAGAAAACCTAACATGACTATAAATTTCACTGTTATTGATGACTATTAATCTGTATTTCTTTATTATACATTACATTTTTAAATAAGTTACATAAAGATACCTTAAACAAGAGTAGAAGTATACATTAGCAAAATAAATTTGTATCAATAAACCAAAATTTACACCAATGTAAACTATTTTGAGATTAAAAGCTACCACTGTCTGGCTTTTAGGCCTTGAATTTCCAATTGGATCTCTGTCTCCCTAGTGATAGGATTAAAGGTGTGGGTCACCACTCCCTGATCTTCATGGCTTGGATCTGGGTGATTCTGTCCTTTGATATTCCACATAGATTTTATTAAATATACAATATATCACCACAGAGTGAAGGATGCTGGGAGAATCTGACAGCCAGGTCCACATGGGTATGTTTAATAGGTACCTCAGCCTTTTTGCCCTGGGTTTGAAACTTAACAGGTAGAAAGATTTGGATAGTTCATTTTGCAGGGTGTACCAAAGCCAAACAACAAGTTCCTCAAACATGCCCAGAATATGCTTGAGGTGTGACTATGAGACTTTGCTGTTTAGTTAGACAACTTCAAGAAAAATGGATAGTTCATAAATTATTATTTACTATTGACAAAAAAAGAAAGTAACTGTAAGGTGTTGAGAAGTTTGAGAGTTGTTTGTTAGATACCAGCTCACAAAGATGGTCTTTCACAGGGCCAACAGTGTTGGAAGTCTTCAACACCTTGTTGAAACACCTGCGGCTCAGTGTGGAGATGGAAGCCAATGACTCCCACCAGGGGTCTGTGGGCAGCATCACCTTAAGTTCCAAAGACAACGATGAGAAGATTGTACAGAATGCTATCATCCAGACAATAGGTTAGTGTGTCAGTCTGCAAGCCTGACATAAACTATTTGGCTTGTTTAGTGCATTTCTCAAAGTAGAGTGATGGCTTAGACCTCTAAATATTGTGTGTTTGACATAAACAAACATAAGAACTTATGTCCTTTACCTATTTACATCTGTTGTTGACATTTTATGCCAGTTCTTTCATTTGTTTTGACCTTCTTCCTATCTCTCCATGTACACAATGTATACATGAATATTTACAAATAGGTATGTATAAGAAGAAAATATTCATACAAATACTTTTAAAATAAATTTACTGGGTATATTAGGATGTATATGTCATGGTCTTTTACCACTAAATTCTTTTTTGAAAAAAATTATACAGTATATTCTGATCATGGTTTCCCCTCCCCCTTCCCTCTCAGATATTTCCCACCCCCCATCCATCCAATTCCATGTTTTTTCTCCCTCTTTTTTAGAAAGCAAACAAACAAAAAGACTATAAAACAAATAAACAAACAAATAAATAAAGCCCAAACAAAGCAATAAGTAACATTGAGTCTTCAGTTTGGTTAATATATCCAGGAAGATTTCATTGAAGAAAACTAATTTTTTCTTTATCACTAAATTCTTAAGTATATATATTTTTTTATAGAATAAAGTTTATTTTATATAATCAAAGTTTTCAAAATTGGTAAACATCACTATTATATATTTTTTAATCTATCTACCTTTCATAGTTCAGTTTTGTTAGTTGGACCAATAATATTTTTTGTAGCATTTTTTCCTTCGGTTCCAGAATCGACCCTAGTATCATACATTGCATGTAGTTGTAATATATTTTAGTTTTATCTGTCCAGAAATCTCCATTATGGCATGGTCATTTCTCAAGGATGAAGTTTTCCTCTATTTCCATTTATGTTGTTTGTTTCATTAGAAACTCCTCATTTGGATTAGTCTAATCTTTTGTCATTATTAAATCAGGCTGCCCATTTTTGTGTAGAACATTATGTAAGTGACATATTCTACTCAGAACAGTACATACAGAGGTAAATGCTTGCATGAAACCTTGGCAGTTCTAATTCTGATAATTCATCTAAATTTCTACTCCTGTTTTTCTGTGATATAGTTACAGTTTTTCCCATTGCAAATAGTTAGCATCGAGAAGACCATGCAATGTTCTGTTCTCATACACACCCTTCTGCATTGGCTTTAACCAGTCTCTACCTTGATAGCAACACAACAATTGGTCTGAAACCCCAGCACTCACTCCTTTGATTTGGCAGTTGGTGCTCAGGCCTTTAACTTTGTCACTTGTTTTGCGAGTGCTCAACTTTTACTCTCATTTCTCTGAGAGGAAACTAAACATGTACCAAGGCTCAGAAGGCTATGTTGAAGTTCTGTTCTTCAGGTATTACCTGGTATAATATACAGATGGCTATTATTCTGCATATACAGTATTGCAGAGGTCTGTAGATGTGAGTGTATATAGTGTACAGTTTGGGGAAATGAGTATTTCTGGTATTTATCAGACAAAATGGATAATTGGTGACTTAGTAGCACAAGGATTTAGGTTTATAATGTGCAAATAAAAGGTTCCTAAAAACTGCCAGCAGACATTCATCTATTAAATATTTATGTTATATATGATGTCGAATAGATGAAGTTATAATTTATTTAGCATTACATGCAGCTTGAACACAGTCATTGTTTTAAGCTATTGAAAGCTTTGTTTATAAATACAACTTTGAACTGGGTGGTGGTGGCACATGCCTTTAATCCCAGTAAATAGCTACATCTATGTGAGTTCGAGGCCAACCTAGTTTACAAAACAAGTCTCAGAACAGCCAGGACTGTTAGAGACACCTTACCTTAAAAAACAAAACCAACCCAACAAAAAAAATATACCTTTGTAGGCTGTAGATCCTGACTCAAGTTAAGAACACTGACTGTTCTTCCAGAGGACCTAGGTTTAATTCCCAGCACCCACATAGAGTCCAACCATATGTAACTTCAGCTGCCCTCTTCTGGCCTCCTTGGGTACTAGGCATGCAAATAGTACTTAGACATACATGTAGGCAAAAATGCATATACACAGAAAATAATTTTAAATTAGTTTTGAGTTATGTGGATAAATTACCACTTTTCAATGTGTGAAATTTGTCTTCATATATTCATAGGGTTTTTTGGAAGCAACTTACCTGACTATCAGAGATCAGAAATTATGATGTTCATCATGGGAAAAGTGCCTGTTTTTGGAACATCCACTCATAATTTGGACATCAGTGAACTAGGGTATGTTTCCAGGTGTAAATGAACTCAGTAATGAAAAGCTACAGTATTTTTTTTTTTTTTGAACTAGATCATTAGGCTGTTAAATCAATACTTACATATTTTTTAGATTATTTTTAACTTAGAAATTCTCAATTTTTTTTAGCCTTTTATTGATGAAATGGAATATTTGGCCTGTGCCTTATTCCTGTAAGTGAAACTTCATGCTTCCTGAAACTTTTAAAACATTGTTAATGACTGGGATGATAGGATTCTTCTTTGTAGATTTGATTTGGTAATATGCTAAAACATTAGCTAATGTGTTAAAATGATCTCATTATGCTTTATAACTATTTATAACCATTGGGTTTTCATCAACAAATGTCTTTAAACTTTTAAGGAAATGGAAATACTGACTACCAGATTGGATCGCTGAAAATATAAACATGTTTAGCATACCATGGCCATCAAGCTGTATAGTCAAATAAGTGCTAAAAAGGCTGTCAGCTGAAGAAATTAGGACAGGACTGTAGGTATCATGGGTAAGAGTGTGTCTATCCAGAAGAACTAATACAGAGAGGATCATCAATGATGGTACAAAGAGCAAAAGTCAACTGAAGGATATTCTATTCTTTACAGCTCGTTTTATGAGGAATAATGTGAGAATTTGATACATGTGTGTGAAGTATGTTCAGATAGATGAAAGTAGCATTTCCATGTCAAATGTAACCCCTATAACTGTTGTGTTCTCAGAGGAGGGTTGGCATTTCTGCACATTCTTGAGCCACTTAATCCTGCACTTGAAGGATTTAATGTCCATATCAGCACATCAATTTGTATTCTTGAAGACTCAATAACTTGAGTTTTCTTGTTTAAATTTTTTTAAGATCTTTTTAATTAATATGAAATTTATTTTAGTGTATGAAGCAAGTCGTGGCATAAACAATTATAAAAATAAAATATTTATTCAATAAGAATCAGGTTTTTAAATCAGAAAAGGGTATTTTAAGTAGATGAAGTTAATATAAGTGTACATTAGTAATGCCTGTACTTTGTCTATTTCAGAGATTTGGGAACCAGGAGGATTCAGATAATGTTGCTGAGGTCTTTGCTTATGGTAAGGACTTTACCAGAAGTGAAAAGAGTATCTCTTAAGTTACTGGAAAGTGATGTCACCTCCAGCCTCAGTTTCTGGCAGACTAGTTATATGTCCTCTTCTGCCATTCTTCTCCATGTTCAGTGCTTGCCTGCCCTGTCACTTTGTTTGCACTTTTTTATAATCAACCTTTCAGGAAGCAGGAACAACTTGCATTTTGTTGATAGAGATACCTACTCTGGAAGAAATTAGATAGAGTCGAAGAGGTCCAGGGTCACTGAGCTACACATTAGAATTTAGATATGAAAATCTGTAGTGCCTTCTCCATACTGACCACACAATGGCTTCTTGTAAAGAGTGTTTATCATTTTAAATTTAGAGTGACAATAGAGAACAGGAAAAAAAAAAAAAGGTCCTCTGGTACGATATGCTAAAGATACTCACTTTTTTCTTTCTTAAAATTGAATTTAATTACACAATTTTACCCCTCCATTCAGCTCCTTATTCCCTCCTTGCTTTCAATATCATAGGCTCTTATTCTTTAATGATATTGTTATTTGTGTATGCAAATAAGTGCGTGAGTGCAGTTTGCTGAGTGCATTTGTTGTTGCTCGTATGTGTTTGTTTTAGAGGTGACAGTTTAGGTGCTCATCTCTGGGGAAAATTAACCCTCCCTCTCTTAACAGTCTTTAATTCCCTGTAGCTCTTCTTCTGGGTAGGGGTGCAGCTTTGTGAGGTTGCTTCTGTCTGTGCTGGCATATCAGCTGGTGTTGCCTTTGTGCAGGTCTCGATTAAGGTACTCCATTTTTGTTACCTTCTGGCATTGTGTCAAGGACAGAGGAGGTGCTGGTTCTTTGAAATGTGTACCCTTCCAACCAGCACTTTTGAGGTTCATTTGAGAGACCTTTTTTTTTAAGTGTTACTCTACTCCTTGTTTCCTATCTAGGTACAGAAGAATCTGGGTTCAGTTTTTATTCTCTACCTGGTGCTTGTTATGTAGGATTTAAAATTTACCTACAGCAATATTTACCAATCCTTTCCCGCTTGTCTTTTTTATTTGTCAACATAAAACTAAAACAAAAACACTGTTGACTAAATTTCCTTATGAAATTTTTTAAATTTGGCCTTTATTCTTTATAGAAGACAAGCTCTATAAATATTAATATACCATCATGCTTTTGATCCTAGTATTATACTGTAAGTCAGTTTTGTGAACCTTCTGTGGTCTGGTTTGTGTTGTTTAATAGCACTTATATATACTGTCCTTCAAAGTTTAAAAATATTATCATGAATGTCAAATCAAGTAACAAAACACAATTTTTCAAATTGAAAATATATTTCTGTTCCCCAGTGGTTTTCTTTAAAACAATAATTTGCAGGGTCCAACTTTCTACCTGCTCTTTCTGTGTCTGTCCCATGGTCCTTGTATGATTTACTCTGCCTGTGCCCTGGCTTTCTCTGTGTGAGGGGTGTTACCCTGCCTCACAGAGTATGTTCAGGGTGGAGTTGGCAGACAGGCAGTGCTTGCACCAGATGTGGGATGTTTGTCTTATTCTTGTTCTAAATAATGCTCTTAAAGTACTAACATCTTGACTGTCCTACAGGTTTTCTTATATTTCTTCAAGCTTGTGCTCATGGTTTCTGATTCCCTAAATTTGTAATTTAAAAAAAAAAAAGTGAGAATTTGTTTATGAGAACATTATTTGTTAATTTTCCCCTTGTAATCAGGTGACTTCTGGATATAAAGCCAAGACAATTGTTACTGCACTGCCCGGGTCATTTCTGGATCCTTTATTGTCATCATCCCTCATGGAGGATTATGAGCTGAGGCAGTTAGTCTTGGAAGTAATGCACAACCTCATGGACCGCCATGACAATAGGGCAAAGCTCCGTGGCATCAGGTAATTCCTCTGCTCCATGACAGCTTTTAATCTTCTCTGTGTGTGTATATGTATGTGTGTTTAACTGATGTCAAAATGGTGTATTAATGCTTTAAAATAGTGTGTTGAGGTGTCATTCAGTGTGCTCTGAAGAGTGCTAGGAATTACTGCTTACATTGATTAAAAACTGATTGTTTTAGTTTTGCTTTAAGACTAGGAACGGTGTTATAAAGATGATATAATTCTTAGTGAAGCGTGGTAATCCAGTAATATCTTTTCATATAAACATTTCAAATGTAGATGTGAGTGTCACTATTCAAACTCCTGAGTTCAGAATTTAATTCTCCACAAAACTCAAGATATTGTAGCCAAATGTGATATTCAGTAAAAATTATTGATATGTTGTTTCTAGAATAATACCTGATGTGGGTGACTTGAAGATAAAAAGAGAAAAAATTTGTAGACAAGATACAAGCTTCATGAAAAAGGTAAGGTCTTTTTCGAAAGAGTATCTGAAACATAACTTTAGTTGTCATAAGTCTTTACATTGTCAGATGGTTGTATATTGATATATGGGCTTAAAATGATGCCATAGAATTTGGAGTGAAAGACCACCTTGAGCCTGCCTTATGTGACCACAGTCCTAACTGTGACTCCTGAAGCCTGTGTTTAGATGTGGGGTCTCCAGGCTTCACGCTTGTTTTGGATTTCTTTATTTGACGGGATATCAGCATCCCCATCATTACTGCCCGCACTCCTTGTGAGCCAAATATGCATATTGGTTTTACTTTAGCAGCTCTTGGTATGGACAGCTCTAATTCATTCACTGCCTAGTGATTGAATTACTTACTGTACTGGTGTTTGCTGCTTGTTAGCCATTATTCTGTGAGCTGTTTGAAAACTGAGTTAGATATCCTGTCTGCCTTTAACACATGGGCTAACTGAGGGAACTGTGGTGTCTCATAAACTGATGAAGCCTCTTGTGTCCTTTGCTAGTTGCCCACAGCTTGAGCAGGACATTTGGTTCTGCACCATCTCTAATGTTCCTGTCTCTGTCATTATCTGATGCCATGCTTCAAATTAACAATTAATTAATCAGATTCCTTCAATAAAGTTAATTATTTTGAATTCATCTTTATGATATATTCACCAGAGATAGGGAAGTAAGGTTTTATTCATTCTATTTCTTGGTTTTGAGTATTTTTCAGTATTATCCATTTATTAAATTTCTTGCAAATCGTTAAGGAACCTTTAACCATGAATGAATTTTGAAAAATCAATTGATAATTTGAAGTTTTTTTTTTATAGTATATGATGGCCATAAATACACTTAAACACTGAAACTAAATTCATACTCTATTTCAACAGAAGTAGAAGTAATGCTTCTTTCTACTTAATTTTCCTAGACTTCAGCTTCCATCATGCCTGGTCGGCTATGATGTTCTCTCACAGTTGTGCTTTGATTTAAAAGTTTTAAATGACTTGCCTGGTAGGCCTTTTTTTTTTTTTTTTTTTAAATTTAAGTATTTCATGCACCAGTGTTGTACTTATATCATTTCCACCCCTTCGTTTCCTGCTTTAGCTCATTGATCCCTCTTCTTGCAAATTCATGACTTCTTTAATTATTATTGTCGCACACACACAAGCACATCGTAATATAGCCTGTTGGGTTTCTTTTAGTGTAATCCATTCTTATTTGTAGCTAATTTAGAAACAGTTTATTCACATTTTCTTAAATTTATTTTGATAATTTGTCAATTTTTTATTTACCTTTCCATTTATTTTGTTTGGCTTTTATGTGATAACTAGCATTTAACAGAAATTTCTACAAAAAAAAAAAAACCCTATGTTTTACATCTCTGTACAAAAGAGAAGCTGATTCATCAGCATGGACAGTGCTGCTTAACTCCAGCATTGTGTGCCAGGCATTAGTGCCTCACAGTGTAATTAGCCTAGGACAGTCCAGCCTAGTATCCTAGGAGCATCCTAGATACTGAAACTGATTTTCAATCAGAGAAGCCTTAGCCTTTAAACTGGGAAGTATCTTTTCATCTCCCATTCCAACTGAGCCTTATTGGAAAACAGCTATTCCCATTTAGTTTCCCACTATAGTCCAGCCCGTAGTTCCTCACCTTGTAGAAGTGGTCATGTTAATTTAGGAAAAAAATTACTGTTTACTATGAAATATAAATGCATATGCATTGTAATTTTACTTATTTTAAAGTGAACAATAGTATAACCAAAAGCATCCTTTATGTCCTGTTTTTCTAAGTCCATACTCTTTCTTAAAGGAAATCACTGTTAGGAATTTATATATTTGTTAGTTTTTGTATGTAGAATGAAACAAGTTGTTTTATATTTTTTTTTCAATTTAGTGGCGTTTTTGTAAAATTCATATGTATATTTATTGTTGATATTGAATTGTGTGTTGTAAGATAATGCAAGTTATTTACTGGCAGATGTTTGTGCTGGTTCCTGTTGAGATGCCATAAATAGCACTGCTACAAGCATGCTTGCACATGCATTATGCTATGCAATGCCCATTCCTCCATGGCAGCCCATATCAGGGATTCCTGAGTGATAGCTTTAAATAATGCAAATGCATTCGAGAACACCAATTTACTTTGTGTAGTCATTACTACATTGTTAACATAAACAAATATCTTTTTCTGTATGTTTCAGAATGGACAACAGCTATATAGGCACATATATCTAGGCTGCAAAGAAGAAGACAATGCTCAGAAAAACTATGAGCTTCTTTATACATCTCTGGCTCTTATAACTATCGAACTAGCCAATGAAGAGGTGGTTATTGACCTCATCCGAGTGGCCATTGCTTTACAGGTATGCTTTTAAAACTTTCCACTGGAGAAAATTTCTTTTTAGTGAAGCAGATATTTATAGAGAGATATGATTATTCAAAAGCATGAGCTTTGATTAAGATTTTGGTAATATATTAATTACAGTGAGCAACTATGTGCTAAAAGTCATTCAAGACCTTTCAGCACATGATGAGAAAACAGTCCTTGTATTTATAATTCCAGTCTAGTGAAGAGGGTAGTCATTAAATAATTTTCATATATGTGGCATTCTTTAGGTGGGGGTGAGTGTGATATAATAAAAGGACAACCAGACACACAAAGACACCATGTGTTTCTGTCAGCCAAACTCTTTGGTTTTCTAGTGTAATCATGGAGAATATGCTGATGGAGTGTGAGAACTTGATTTTCAAATGTGTTTATTTTCTAACAAAGGATAGTGCAATTATCAATGAAGATAACTTGCCAATGTTTCATCGTTGTGGAATCATGGCATTGGTTGCAGCATATCTCAACTTTGTGAGTCAGATGATAGCCGTTCCAGCATTCTGCCAACATGTTAGCAAGGTGAGAGACTTAGAAAAGTTCTTAACCTAAGTTTTGTGTAAACCCAGCTAATTTCTGAATAGTTCCTCCCCCCCCCGTCTCTCTCTCTCTCTCTCTCTCTCTCTCTCTCTCTCTCTCTCTCTCTCTCTGTCTCTCTCTCTCTCACACACACACACAATCTTAATCATTATATATAACTAAGATGATTCTGCAATGGAAAATTAAGACAATTCTGCAAAAAATAGGTTCTAAATCAAAAATACAGATAATAGTTTCTTTTGGTTGTTACGATTTTTAAGGTCCTTGTTAAATAGAATACAGTTTTCTTCTCTTTTCCAGTGAACCATTGTGAATCTTGTCATCTTACTTTCTTCAGTTAAGTATTTGTTTGTACGGTCTAAGGCAGAGCTGTAGTTCAATGATTAATGTACCTTTTTTAATTTTATCATCTTTCAACAATGTCTAACTGTATTCCATGGTCACTCCAGTTATGGACATGATCATATATATATTTCAATGTCCTTAACTTACTTGGCAGAAACACACCACCATTGAAAAGTTTTGTCACAAAACCTAATTTTTATGAAAACTTGAAACACATCTTGCTAAAATGTATGTTTCAGATACATTCTTAAGAGCAAAACTCATTCATTCATTTAAAATTATTTATGCTGTGTTTGAGGCGTGTGTGTTGTCAGCCTGGACCAAACCCTTTAGGGAGTTCTCCTCACAGGGAAACCACCTCTCAGCATCTACAGTGGGGAAGCAGCCAGTGAGAGGATCTTTAATTTCAATTCTGTGTTGTGTTTGCTTGTTTTCAGGTTATTGAAACTCGAACTATGGAAGCCCCTTATTTTCTACCAGAGCATATTTTCAGAGATAAGTGCATGTACGTAAATTCTTTATATTTGAAGAAAAGGTTGACTAGAGAGAGATCAGCTGATAATGATTACAAAGGAGTAACTATTTCTCTAGGTTTATTATTATCATAATTGTGTCATTTCTGTTATTTAATTCATATCACCTTTTCCCTTACATAATAAAGTACTTTTATTCTATAGTTGTAGACATGTATACAGTTCTAAAAATATAAAGGTTATCCCCCTTTTCAAAAGGTGATACTATATTCCTTAACTATGGTATTGTTTTGCTGTGTGTTGTCATGTAAATGAACATTCCAGTAACAGTACAATTTTCTTGTTAAAGATTTTTGATAACATAACAACATGTAAAATTGTGGAACAGAAACAAAAGTAAATTCATATGTTATATCTTCTTTCTGGTATTCCACAGGGAAAAATGCACATTGATGACCTGATTCACACTTTGGCCTCTAAGGGCAGGCAGCTCAGTACTGAAAGACCAGCACAGGTTAATAACCACAGTGGGAAGAGAGTCAGCACCTCTCATGGCTAGACTTGGGCTTCCTGTCACATACTCGCCCTGGCTTTTTACATTTGCTCTTAGCTGTTTTTTTCAACTCCCACTACATTTTTACTTAGTGTAAAACAATACAAACTGAGTTGAGTGTTGTTTATCCGTTACTGTTCAGTAATGTTCCAACTTAGCAAGTGTCCAGGCTGAGTGTCCTAGTAAAGTATGACTGGGAAAAGAGCCCTAAAAACAGGGAACATGGTCACTTCAAACACATGGACTTTTTTTTTTTTTTTTATCACTCCCCGGTAACTTATACTTCTATCTAAAATATTGAGACCTTTACTATAGAAGTCCTTGCTGTTTTACTTATTGTTGCTCAGGAATCAAGACTGAATGATTATTGTTTTTATTGATTTGACAGGCTTCCAAAATCTTTAGAGAAGCATGACAAAAGTCTATATTTTCTGACCAACAAGATTGCGGAGTCCCTGGGTGGAAGTGGATACAGTGTAGAGAGGCTCTCGGTTCCTTATGTGCCACAGGTGACAGGTACGTTCAGTAAGCTTGCTGCTGTGCAGTGGGGACTGAAGGTAACTACTATAGTTGTACTACTGTGCATGCTTTGCTTTTTAAAGGTTACTTTTACTTTATGTGTATAAGTGTTTTGCCTCATGTGTACCATGTTTGTGCAGTGATCAGGCTGGCCAGAAGGCTTTGGAACCTCTAGAAACTTTAGAACTAGAGTTATATATGTTGTGAGCCACCATGCTGGTCCTGGGAACCAAGGCTGGGTCTTCTGCAGAGTGGTCTGTGCTTTTAACCATGAGCCATGTCTCTAGCCCCTCATTAGTTGTTTGGAATTTCTTTGTCTTTGTTTTTGTGTTTTTAACTTTAAAAAAAAAAAACAAAAAAACCTGTTTAAATGTTTGCTGTTTTTAAATACTGCTTTAAAAACCTTTTGTCAATCTCTGAAGATGTAGATAGGTCTTCCTGTGGGGAAAACACGTGGCTGAGTTTACTGTTACTTTTAATCTATTATTTCTATATTCTAAATGTTTTATACTTCAATGTTTCTTAAAAAAGCAAAACAGAACTTTTAATCATTCAACAATACTGTTGCACATTTGTCATTTGGAAGACCACAGATCATTTCTGAAGAGAAATCTGGCAACATTTTATGTGTATTTTTTCTGTTCTTTCAAATAATGCCAGTATATCTGAAGACAAATTACTTGCTTTCCTGAGGTCTGATGTTCAGTTACTGTATACATGAATGTCACCATGGTGAAAGACCTAGCTTCCTTTTAAGATATCTTTTTGTTATATAAGAGAACTATTTGATTCCAGTCAGATAATTTTATGGATTTATTACCAAAAGTAGTATAATCTTTATATATTAACTGTTAGCAGCCTGATGCTAACCTGGACTACAGAGCAAGTTTTGGCCAGCCTAGACTACATAGTAAAAACTTTGTCTTAAAAAAAATAAAACAAAACAACAAAGCAAAAATACAATACCATGTTAGAACTCTATAATTTGTTTTTTTTTTAGGCGGGGGAGGGGAGTTAAACATTTAAAATATTAAATGATTTTACTTTGGATTTAGCTGTCTTTCCTTCAAAGCCTCCTAAACCCAGGCAGAAGTACAAAGGTAACTCCACCTGGTGTAGCCTGCCCTGTTGAAATCCTGTCTTTCCTGTAGGAAAACCACTCCTTGGATGCATTGTTTAGAAAATGGAGCCATGGGCTGAGTCTTTCTGTGCCTGTCCTTAGCTCTAACTTTGCTCTGTGTCTTTATCCCTCTATGTATGTACTCTATTCTTCCCCTTCCTTTTCCCTGCTGCCTTAGCTGTAGTTTTCAGTGAAAATTCTGGTATTTATTTTCACACGTGACTTTGTTCTTTTTAGTTCCTTTTTCCTCAGACAAGTGACATTCTCTTCCTCAGTGTCCCTTTATCACAAGCTAGGAGGGTTCTGGATAGTAGGGCATAATTATAGGGCTAAATAGAAATTCTTAAGTACAAATACACTTTTTTTTTTAATTTAAAGACTGATTTTTTTTTTTTTTCCTTTACACTGTTTGGCCCATATCTTAAGCACATTACTAGCTAGCTCTTTAATCTTAAATCAACCCATTTCTATTAATCTTCCCACCACATGGCTTAACCCGTGGCTCAGCCCCGTACCTCTACATGTTCCTCCTTCGGGGGTCAGATGGAGACTGGCTTAACTCCATCCTTCTTCTCCTACCTGACTGCCTCTTATTCTCCACCCACTTCTATGGTGCCGTGCATGGGCCCAAACAGTTCTTTATTTACATCATACAGAAACCATTCTACCACACATATATAATGCACACACAAGGCATACGCACATAGACTTATGTACATATATGCATGCAGAGTGGACTCTCATATCCCAACAGTAACAAAACAACATTTAAAGTATGTCAGAAGTAAAATTGCTAAGATATAATGGTTCTTACATTTTAATAAAAGCTAGTTACTAGAATAGAATGTATGCAAAGGAGGAAGTATAATGTGACAACAAAAATGTAAAAAAAAAATACCTTTGACTAATTAAAATGAAAACATTATTCTAGTGGAAAAATTAAAATAGAACAAAACTATAAAGTTTAGGAAAGTTAAACTTTTATATAATGCTTGAGTTCATATGAAAAGTAATTTTTAGCAAATTTTAGCACTATTTTTAAAAAGTAGACTAATATGTGACATGGATCCAAAATGCCTCATGATGTATTTAGACACATAAAACTATATAAATTATAGGCTACAATGGTGAGAATACTGTTAAATCACTGTTCCCATTAATTATGATACAGGTTAAAATATGAACCATTCAGGAACCGATTTAAGTATTAAAAAGTTCATAATATATTAAATAAAAGAAAACAAATTACCATAAATCAAAGGTATTGTGTAGCATGGTTTATTTCTACAAGCATAAATATACTAACATGCGTTCTGGTGAAGGGCAGTCCATGCTGAGTGTGGCCATGGTTTACCAAGAGATAGAGTAGGCAGTAATAATCTCTGCCCCCTTCAGTTAAAGACTGATTTTTTAAAATTAGTCTAGTGTGTGTACCTTGTTTCATGTAGGAGTCCCAAGACTGATATTTTATGGGATACTCAGTTATACTCAGTTATCACTTTTTTCCTGTGTAGCAGCTGTCTATTACAGACTTCTTTTTTTTTTTTTTAATTTTAGGCAATTAAGAACAATAAAACAAGAGTAAAGGCAAAATATATTTAGTGTGTTGGCTAGCATGCACCACCCACCACCACTGAAATGTTACCCTTTTTATCATGTTTTGTGCCTGACATTGAGAGAGCACTGTGTTTGAATTCCTACTTATTCCTTACATTTGCTTAATGAGGAATATAGCATTTTGTTCTTTATACATGAGGATAGTGAGGTTGATAGTAATTTTATTAAATGTCACACTAAGTGTAGCTTTCTCTGTGCTCTTATATAAATTCTTGGTAATTTACTTGAGTTCACAATATTTAATGAGGACGAAGATTTTTGCATGCATTCAGAATGATCCATGGTCACCACCTTTCATTTGAATCTTATATCATGATTCTAACCCATTCAGCATTCTAAGACCTGACATTCATGGATATAGCTCAGTGGTGGAGCATTTGACTACAAATTTATAGAGATTACGTTTTGTTTCCTCATTTCCTGGGAAAATGAAAATACTAAGATATTAGCAGAAGGCCAGATGTGGTGGCATATGCCAGTAATCCCAGCACCCAAGAGACTGAGGTAGAAGAATTTCTAGTTCAGAGTACTTCTTAACTGTTCAGTCCTATTGTATTTTAGGCATTGAGGGAGGTGGTAATGGAACGGTATTAAGGTGTGGCCACTGTCTTCAAGGATTAACAGTGTCATGGAAAAGCCAGATGAACAAGTGGAACAACTAACCTAGTTCTAGAGAGGAATGGCCATCTGCCTGAAATTGCTGACTCACTGGTGGCTGAGCAAGTATTAGCTGAGTATGTTGCATCTTTTTAGTCACACTAGGGTTTAGATGAATGTGAATGTATATGTGTATACTAAATACTACTGTCTGACTAGACAGGACTGGAAGAGTTCAACTGTAGAAACTGTCCCATGACGTAATTAGGGAGCAACTCTAGTGTTCCAGGTCTCTGAAAACAGAAGCCAAAGCAAGCAAGATAGATAGAGGTTCTGGTTTTCATAAAGCCAGACTTCTTCAGTACTTCCTTCTTAAGTGTGGTTTCTTCTGCACCATGCAGCACATATAGTTGAATGACTTTGCTAATACCATTCTAGCTGTGTAGGACAAAAGTTTACCTCATTGTATAATTTGGATCTAACATGGCAACCAGTGGGGCAATTGTAGATTTTCTTAAGGGGATGATTAGAAAGTAGAGTGAAATCACAGTGCATGCTGAATGAATTCCAAAGGGAATGTGCTTTCTAGTACTCTAAAAAAAGGCTTCCCTGGTGGTACTGCTTATAAAGGTATGTATGTCCTGACATTGCTCTTCCTAGGTAATTAGGCAGTCAGAACCTGATGTGTGAGCAGTCTCTTTCGTGTCTGTCTATCTTATACATACATCCTTATTTATATCTGTGCAATGACACAGAAGTCTCAGGGAGCTGTACATTGGTCAGTAGGCTTTACAGCTACTTATATAAGTCATAACTAGGATGGAATGTTATTTACTTCACTGACTAGGAAAGAGGAGAGGCACATGAGGAAGACACATTAGAAGGTTGTAGCTAGTCAGGGTCTAGGTAGGTAAGAAAGATGACGATTCCTGTAAGGGCATTCTTGAAAGACGACACTACAGAGATAAAACGTGGCTTGTTGGACACAGAATTGGGTTGAGGATTTGCCAAGCAGAATTGATTAATTAAAAGATGGAGATATTAAACTGGCATCAGAAGAAAAGCGATGTTGATGAGTCCTAGTCAGCCTCACTAGTATCTGTGGAGTCCCTCCCAGGGTGCCTGCTACAGCCCAGACTGTTACTGGCTAAGTAGATTCCTTCTTGTGATGAGATATGACAGGACCCAATTTGGTTCATTGTTATCACTTATAAATGGTCCTCTGCACCACAGAGGAAACACTGTCAGCTATGCTTTCCAGACCCTCTCTCTCATGTAGTTCTGGGTCAGAGAATGCAGTGAAAAGTACTCACGTGGTTCCGAAAGGCAGACAGAGGAACTCTATACTTCAGGACTGAGACATATGGACAGGTAGAGAGCTGTTTCACAGTGGTTTCTTGAGAATGAGCACTTACAAAAAGCTCCATACAGTGTTAGAGTGCCCGATAGCTGTCCTGATCCATTCCAGCAGGGGTTGAATAAGCCTCTGATGCTGCACATTGGGAGCACTGTGCACTTTCCTTTCTCCTCAGATAATATCCATGGTTACTAGCTGTTCACATCCTGTACTTTTATATCACAGTGCTTGAAAGAAATATACAGAAGGCCTATAGTTATATGTAAGACTTTCAACCTTATATCTATAAGTATAATAAAGAAATAATGCTATGTTATCACCTCCTATGTTTGCTGCTACCACAAAAGTAAAGATGACAAGTATCAAGAGTGCCCAGAAAGAAGCCTTACGTGTTGGTGGCTCGCATGATTAGGGGTACTGTATTATAACCATTTTGGAAAACATGATTTTTTTCTCATAAAGCTGAAAATATAACTACCATATTGGGCCCTCAATCCCGCTTGTGAGCACACCCAGAGTGATTGAAATCAGCATTTGAGATGTCTGTACAACATTTTTCCTGCAGCACTTAGTACACAAAGGCCAACATACAGAAACAGCTGAGGGACCATTAGCCTGACAGTGATGTCCATACACAGTACAGTTCTGTTCTGAAAAAACAAGCAGTTTTCACATCTGTATCAACATAAGTGAATCTAGAGGACACTGAGGGGTATGACAAATACAATATGACTACTTCCAGTCTCACAGGAAGACTTATTTTTGCTGCACAACATAGTGACAGTTATTAGTTATTGTGTATATTTCAAATTAGCTAAAAGAGGATTCAAGGCTGCCAAGATGGTTCAGCAGACAATTGAACTTGCTGCCAAGCCTGCTGATCTGAGTTCAGTCTCTAGAGTCTGCGTGCTAAAAGGACAGAACTGCTTTCTCTAATTTGTGCTCTTACCTCCATATGTCACATGTGCACCAAGGTACAGGTGTTGGTTCACGGGAACATGTGCGCATGTACACACGCATTCTCCCTCTCTCTCTCCCCCCCCCCTCTCTCTTTCTCACACAAACACATACACACACACACACTAAATACAAATCAACTTTTTAAGTAAATTGGAGGATTATAAATGTTTTTAATACCAAGAGATGGTATGTGTTTTAAGGTGGATGTACTGATCAGCCTTTGATCATTCCAAATTGTTTGCAGGTTTAACATTGTACTGCACCATAGGAATGAACCAAAGCAATTATTTTATAATTTAAATAAAATAGGTTGAAAGTTGAGAGCACACTGCTTTAAATATTTAGAAAAAACCCAAGCTTACTTTTTTACATTTTCTTGCAATCTAAAGTAGTTATCTGAGTAAAATACAACATAATATTTCTGACTAACAAATAATAGAAGAAAATAATTTTCATTTCAGATGAAGATCGTCTTTCTAGAAGAAAAAGTATTGTGGATACTGTATCTATTCAGGTGGACATTTTATCCAACAATATCCCTTCTGATGATGTGGTAAGCTACTGAAAGTTTATGATGGAGAACTATCTTAATATAATCGTTATTTAAAAGAAAATTTTTCCTCCACTCTATAAATAGGAGAAACTACAGAACTACAAATCTGAATTATTCCCAAGTCAACTAAATTGATAGTAGAAATTAATATAATTTAATTTTGTGAACTCATTTCAATTGTCAAGATGCATAAAATTAATATACATTATTAGATTTTTGCACTGGAGTAGTGTATGACAGAAAGAACTATAAAGCAAACAAAATTGTCTTGTTTTGCTTTAAGTATGATGTGTTATGCATGGTTTCTTAAGTTCTCTAAGTTCTATTTATTTTTTAAAAATTATGAAGTATAAAATACAAAAACAGATGGATTTGTGCACCTTGACAAGGCCAAATCCTCACCTCAGAAGTTCCTGTGTAAGGGAAAGTCATTTTGTATATTAGCTGTTATAAAATATGACTTCAGCCATCTCCATGAACTAAACTGCCCAAGGCCTGTGGCTGTTGAACGGTCAGGTCCTTGATGCTTCCCTCCTGCCTAGTCAGAGATCAGCCAGGACGCTCAGCGTTTGTTTCACACAAAGAAGCTTTGATAGCCAACTAAAAGTGACAATTGCCAGCCTCCCAATTCAGCTTCTTCTTCATGATTTATACTTTGTTTTCCTGCCCATCTATTTCATTGTTTGTCATTGATACAATATAAATAATTAAAGGAGAAAGAAGCAAGAAACTAAGAAACTGAGTTGTCTGCATTCATGCTTTCTCATTCCCTTAGCTTCTGACTCCTGTCAGTTCATTTGTCATTACATAATGGTCAGGGAACAAAAAGCTTAGATCTTTTTTGCTATTTAACTCTCCATTATGCAGAATTGTTTGGTCTTATCAATCACTTGTTAGTGGAGCTCAAGAACATTGAAGTGGGCTCAGGAGATAGCTTTGAGGGTAGAGTCCTTGCAAGCAGGACATATATTCTAGATCTCTAGCACCTACATAGAAAGCCAGGTGCTGAGATGTGGTGATCCTTGAGGTTCGCTGGCCAGCCAGTCTAGCCCAAGTGGCAAGCTTAAAAGGTCAATAAAGAAGCCTTGTCTCAAAGAAAGGGGAAGACAGGAGATGGCTGAGTGGATAAAACACTTGCTAGGTACACATGTAGACCAGAGTTGGGTTCTCTGGTATCTCGTAACAGCCAATAGACTTGGCATCCACCTGATTCCAGCTTTTG
This sequence comes from Sigmodon hispidus, assembly GCA_004025045.1. NCBI lineage: Eukaryota > Metazoa > Chordata > Mammalia > Rodentia > Cricetidae > Sigmodon > Sigmodon hispidus. The sequence goes on along the minus strand of PVIH01003954.1, from coordinate 51,405 downwards.
GAAGGCAGATAAGGGATCTCTAGAGCAAGCTCGGTCTCGGTAACTGGAATTGGTGAGATCAGGGTTCACCAAGAGACCCTATCTCAGTATACGAGGTGGAGGAGAGTGGTCAGGGAAGATATCTGACATCAACTTTGGGCCTCCACACTTGCACACAGATGACCCCTACACATGTAAAGGATTCTGTATATACATATGCACACAGAAATATGCAGAACAAAAGGGTAGTGCTGTTCTGATGGGAACCTTATGTGACAGTGAAAGCATGAAGAAAGGATAAATGATATACAGAAAAGCTGGGATCGAATGGGCTGTGTTCTCACTGATGGTGCAGTACCAGTACCAACTAGGCAGCAACCTGAACCTCAGCCGTTAGCGAGGGGAGCAGTCTCTGGTTGTGGTCATCTAGAAGGAAGAAGCTGCAGTTGCTGGTTTTTGTACACCCTGCCAGTTTCCCCAGTCTAACCCAAGGAAGGCCATTTCCCAGGAGTCTGAGGCACTGATCCTTGTTAGTAGCACACAATCACTCAGGATTTGATCCATTCCTTACATATTCACTCAAGACTTCCTCTGCTCCTCACACTGAAGATCAGTTGAGGAGTAATTGAGGAAGACATCCCAAATCCCAACATCAACTGTCCTCAACATGTGCACACATACATGTACATACCCACAGAATACTACTATCCTCCCCAAATCTACCTCATTGACAAAGCCACTTTAATATATACACTTCTTATTTGTAAACAGGATATCTTGTTAACTCTGAATAAGTAATGGATTTACTCTTGGTACCATTTCAGTAAATAAGTTTCTTACAACCTTAGCTTCTCTGCTACAGGAATACAGTAGTTATATTTTAATGGTTGTATTTTTATATCTTTTATTAATTTTTGTTTTAAAATTAATATGTTTGACATTTGAGGCTATTGTAAAGAATCAGTCTGTTATGATAAAATAGGATGAAAAATATTTACATGAAGACACTATGGGGAGAAGATTCTGAATTTTACATTAAGAATTCATTAAGATATTAGCTTTTCAAAGAAAGTGTGCTAAGTTCTCAGTCACATACATCACACACTGGATGTTTGATAAGTGCTATGGTATGAGCACATTTGAGTTTCAAACTCACTGGAATATGCTTTTGAACATTGGTTGTTTAAATGCCAAAAGACAGAGCAGAGTTGCCTTTATAGGCAAAATTAAGTGTATGGCGAGGGAAGGAGAAATCCACCTAAGTTACCTACTTTTCAGTTATTGGTAAATATTTATTTCAGCATTAATCAGTAAAAGTTAATATAACAAGAAAACTGGCCTTCTAACTTTTCCCATGTTCTTTGTTCTGTACTAGATAGAGTTTTGTGTATGTATCTGTGGTGGTTGTTTTTTTAATCTGAATCTATTTAGCCCAGTCTAAGAACAATGAAATTTGTGTACTTCATTAAAATGCTAGTGCTAGATTGCTCAAAGGTGCAAATGACTAGCCAGAGCCTAATCTTGTATATCTGCTCCAAATATCTAGAATGCAACCGAAGATTCCAAAGTTTAATCTGGCTTCAACTAGAAATGTGACCCTCGATAGCAAAGCTGAGGTAGCGGGACTCTTGCTGCTTGATTTCCAGCTAAAGCCTTTGTTAAGAGCCGATAAGGTGCAGAACACGCACTGTTGCTTTCCATTAGTCTTGCTGCCGTAGACTTAGTAAAAGACGCTCATGAGCTAAAATTAGGGATGACCAAAGTGCCAGGCAAGTACTCATGTATTGTATCATTGCTTAACTTTTATTCAGAGTTACTACAGTATCCATTTATTACTCTTTGTGAAAATGTTTTGGTACCTCATAAAGAACCACTGGCCTTTTTTTTTTATCATGAAATACTAACTTTTAAAAATCATTAAGATATTTAATTTTATAGCATTGTACATATTTCAAAGCAAGATGAGCATTTATAGAAAATTAAAAAAAACTGGTGATTGGCCATAGAAAATGCAGAATATGGAGAGTGAACTCTCTCCCCAATATAGTGATTCCTTGAAAGCTTCATTTGTTCTTGTATATGTTCTTGTGCATGTTTTGCCGGCATGTATGTCCAGAGGAGGCCAGAAGAGGACATGGGTCTCTTGGAACAAGAGTTAAGGACAGATGTGAGCCACCATGTGGGTGCTGGAATCCTAACTCTGGTCCTCTGCAAGAGCAGCAAATGCTCTTTAACCACCGAGCCATCTCTGCAGCCCATTCTTATTTAAAATCATAGGTTATTTTATTCTTGATTTGCATACTCTTTTAATACTAAAACTATAAAGCTCTTTAGTGATGAGTTATTTGCCACATAGCTAAAAAAAAAAAAAAAAATGTTTTTGTAATTCCAGCCTTGATTGCTTCAGAGCTTCTTTCTCTTAACAAGCACAGTTCAGTCACCATCATACCCTGGAGGCTGTACCTCATCCAAGGGTGTGGAGGTGCTGCCCACTCTACCCGACTAACACCCATCCATGTGCCAATCAGGAAGCCACTGCAGTAGGCCATTGTTAGGGCCAGGGAAGACGTCCAAAGCATCTGCTGTTTGGAATATAATCTCAGATCAAGCCAGTCAAAGTGGGGAATAATTGTGAAAATGGTCAGATGACTTGTAAATTGGTAAGAATATAATTATATTCACTCTTCTTGTCTCTTCGTTCTCCTTACACTACCTTTAGGTAAGCAACACTGAAGAAATCACCTTTGAAGCCCTGAAGAAAGCAATTGGTGAGCTGTGGGGCACTTTTTAGCTCTCCTAAAATCTCATCTCTGCCTTGGTGCTTTTCTAGATGATAGAATAAACTGACACAACATGAAGAGAAAGAAAAGGAAACATACTTTTGGTCTCTATATAAGAGGAAAAATTCTTAAATACATTGTTAAAGCCTTTTAAATTGTCTCACATATATGTACACGCAAGCAAACACCGTGATATAAATAAAGTAGACATTTGTTTTTTACCAACAAACTTTGTTTAGACCATCATGGCCTTAAGATCAAAACGTTTCCCTTTGTGTCGTAAGATTCAGACACATTGGCTCTAAATGACCCAGCTTTATTTTAGTTTTTTATTCACTGGGATCAAGGTGCAATTTAACAAACTTTTAGTGCCTCTGTATGTACAAGGGGAACATAGATATAAAATAATAACTCAGGAAAGCCTTGGTAGCCCTTTGATGTCTGGTAAGTTACTGTTCTCTCTTGTATCTGTCAGTATGTGTGTGTGTGCATATTTGAAGGCTTCTGTATTTATCTTTGTGTATTTATCGTATATGTTCAAGTATGTATGTAGTAAGAGACAGGCATTCTATGAACGTAGACATTGTGGTACAGAACTTTAACTCTTAGATTTAATTTAATTTTCTCCTCAAATGTCTATGTTATCTAGTATTGAGTGAAACACTCAAAGAATGTTATGTATTTTGGTTTTTTTCACTATAAAAGTAGCCCTTTAATCGCTCTTACGTTGGAGAGTATAGATCATTGGTTCCTGTGGTCTTTGTATAGCATGATCTTATGGCTCTCTTTCTCTAAATGGTCCTAATATAGATACCAATGGAATGGAAGAACAGGAAAAGGAAAAGAGACGTCTTGTGATAGAGAAGTTCCAGAAAGCACCTTTTGAAGAAATAGCAGCACAGTGTGAATCTAAAGTGAGTTGATGGACATTGGGTGGGGAATGGCTCTTTGGAGCTCATTCTGGTCACTGGTTGGTAGGATCCAGGCTTTAGTCAATCACGGTTCCAGCCTCTGAATGCAGAGCTATTAAACCTAAAGAATTTCTTTATGTTATGCTGATAGAAATGGCACATCCTAAGATGGATGAGTGATAGTCCTTGCTGCATTCTGTTCTGTTTTGTTTCTGATGGTTTTTGGTGATTTTGCTATGGATATTTCTGGTATTTCAACTTGTTTCTATAGGACTTGAAAGGGGTGGGTGTGGGAAGAAGGCCTACATTAAAGTTCAGTAGATATTGCATATTAGCGCTTTGTCTACTGGGTGCCTGGAAAACAACAAATCTTTATCATTCTTTTTTTTTTCTTTGCAGGCAAATTTGCTTCATGATAGACTTGCTCAAATATTGGAACTCACCATACGGTAAGGGTTTTGTTACCACAAAAGTAGTAACACAGAAACTATAGAAGTTTCTATAGTTTAATAACTGTTTAATAACTGCTTTGCACTGAGCATAAACAAGATTCAACAGGCAAGACTTTGTTTCTGGTCTTTCTCTGTTTATAGGAGGAGTCTGAGCAGTTTCTTGTCCTGCTGTCTTCTGGCATTTCTAGCTTTCTCTTAGACATCTTTTTCTTTCTTCATGATGTTCTCTAAGAACATTGAGGAATTTGGAATTCTAATATTGTGTTTAATGGGAAATCATTTGTATTTAACTACTTGCCATGCACTACTTCCATCTAGAGTGGTAAACTGCTTCCAGTACGGATGGGTGATTATGGTCATTGGCTTTCCTGTGTCCTTTCAAGTTAGGAGAATTATACTCCAGAGTATATAGGAGCTGCTGCCACAGGGTCCCACATTGACATCAGTGGAGGACACACACAGAGCCTTGCCTCTGGAATTTAGTTTCAGCTAAATCCTTTATCTTTTAACCTGACTTATTAAGTCTCTCTTTTTTCTTCCAGTTTGTATCTTATGATTGGAAGAGGCTAGTATACACTCTAGTCCACTTAACTTGTTTATTCTGCTTCTCTTTCTATTTTCCTGTGGAAAATACCTTTTTATCAGTTTCCCTTACTATTCTGAACATTTTCTCACCTCTTTACTGTTGCTAAGGAGAGAATTGGTCATTTATAAAAGTTTGGAAAAGAACTAACTAAAATATAAAACATATTACAGACTTTCTGTCCAGAGAAAATTGCCAAATAGCGAGCATTTAACTCTGTTAGTTAAAATTCCAGATACCTACTATACAGTTGGCCTTAGGCTGTATACTTTGTCAGTTATTTCTGCTCTCAACCCTGAAAAGTAAGTACATGCTGTCTCTCTTGGTTTCCAGGTGAAACCAAGAGCCTACAGAAGTAATATAACATGCTGAATATTTTGTACTTAGAGACAGACAACTAAACACATAACCTGTGTTCTCAAGTAGAGTGTTGCTAGGGATCACTGTGTTACTTTGGATCATATCAGCACATTTATATGGATTTAAAAGTTTAAGAACAGCATTCTAGTTTTCATCATCCTGATACCATGACTTTGACTGGTACTGGTTTCATCTGGCTTTGGCTGAAGACTTAGTGATAGTTAATATTTAGCAACTCTTGGAGTGTCCCAGACACTGCTGGGTACACTATTTCAGTAGTAACCCATCCACAGCTTCCTATTTGGAAGAAGTTCTGGGACAGTTTATGTGATACAGAGGGCTATAGGCATGGTGCACACTGTAGGTTTTCAGGCCTTTCTGCACCTTTCAGACCTTTTCTTCCGTTTATCTGATCAGCCAGAGAAGAGAGTCTGTGCTCTACAAAAGTGAAGCCAAACCATCTTATACCTCAGTCCTGTTCTTTTTACTAACCATGGATTGGGTACAGAAGAGAAAAAAGGAGAAATGCAAAGCAACTGTAAAATGGATGCAGCAGCAGGCATGGCCACTTACTGTACTCTGCAGACAATACATCAGAGATTTCTGGACAGTACGTGTGTTGGAGTAGAGACATACTTGTTCTCACTTTTGTCTTTTGCCTGTGTTTACTGGAATCTTGCTGTATTGTTCCTCTCTAAACTCTCATAAACTTTAACATTCTATTTTTAAAAAAGATTCATTTGTTATGTACACAGTGTTATGCCTACTTATATGCCTGCATGACAGAAGAGGGTACCAGGTCTCATCATAGATGGTTGTGTGCCACTATGTGGCTGCTGGGAATTGAACTCAGGACCTCTGGAAGAGCAGTCAGCTAGTGCTCTCAACCTCTGAGCCACCTCACCAGCCCCCAACTTTAGCATTCTTATTCAAATCTTAAAGTATAAGACTCAAGAAAATATAAATGCAAAAAAAAAAAAAAAGTAGAACATTTAAATTGTATCAGAACCTTTAATGGCCACTTAGCACACAAGAGGCTTGTTGGCATGGTTACCAGCCAGTCTCCCTACTGCCACAGCCTCCTTCTCACACCCTGTCACCAGCAGCTGTCCTGGCCTCTCTCTAAAGTCTCTTAGTGCTTGTTTCTTAACTTTTGAATGATGAAAACATTGGTTGTCTTTATCATGTTGTGATTTACCTATGTATATTTATGTCAATTTTTTTTATCAAATAGCACACTTATAATCTGTGAATTTCACTGAATATTATCCATTAATAAAATATATAAAGGTGTTATAAATATTGGAACACTTGCAAATTGACTATTTTCTAGAAGAGTGTATCACAGAGGTATACAAAAAGCTGCATAATGTAGTTGATAGTTCAAAGTTATAGATGATTGTATGAAGCTAGAACTTGTGCATATTATTAGTAAAAGCATTAATAACCATAGGATACTATTTAACACAGACTATGAAATAACTAAGCCTGAGATATACTTATTACTTATATACAGCAACTGATACCTTGTTCTTTTTGAAGGTTTACTCATTTTGTATATGTATGGCATAGGGTGGGGGATCAGTGTTGGTTCTCTCCTACCATGTAGATTCCCAGACTTGAAGACAAGTAAATTTTCCCTGCTGCTATACCTTATTCTTAAATAGTAAGTTAATAGCATTAAGACATCAACCCTCTACAAATTAACCCATTATTTTAGTCAAAATCTTCTCAGAATGTAGTCATTAATTTATATTTAAAGGAAATACTAAGAGCAGTCTGGAAGAGGAGGTGCAAGAGGAGGTAGGAAAATGCATAATCAAAGATTCTGTCTAAGGATATGGTTGATGCTTACCTGTTATGCTTTTTGGCTCTTTTGAGACGGGTTGGCTTTGGTTGCTCACAGAGAGCCATCTACCTTTACCACCTGAGTGCTGGGGTTAAAAGCGTGAACCTTAAAGACTGGCCTTGTCATTTTTAACAGTTTGCGTTTATATAGAAGTAGGTAGAACACAGGAAAATTGAGATAATCTAGTATTTATGAGAAGGATAAGATTTTAGATTTTCAAGAACACTTGTTGAGTTGTGTAGAGCAATGCCATGTCAGTGAGGGAGTAGGGGCATTCCTCCTCTATTTCCTCTAAGAGAAGGGCAGTCTTTTTATAGGGTGATAGACAGAAGAGGTATTCAGAGGAATACATGTGTGCATATGAGTGTGACTTTTGTTAACTACAGTTGAGAATTAAATAGTAGATTAATAAAAGTATTTGCACTAAGATAATCGCAGATATACTAATTCACAGTTACTGGATTTATGAGTTTATTTATTTAATAGAAATCAAAATAGATGCCACAGAGATGTTTATCACTAACAGTAGCTCAAAAAATAAAACTAATAATAGGAATGGATTCCTTCTTGCTTTCCAGTCAAGGACTGCCTCCATTCCTTAAACCACTCTAAATTTCCAGTATTGTCGCAATCCATACTAAGAGTAGTCAGAAACTCTTATATGTCTCTAGACCGAGGATATATATATATAAATAGATTAGGGAGCATTGTTTATAATAATGAAAATCTATATTTTTACAGGAGATAATATGTCTCTAGGCCAAAATACCACACTACCATAAGAGTGATATGTGTGTAGATGCAGTTTTTTTACTTGTGAAACAAAGTAGCTCATAAAAATGCACAATATAATCACAATGTAAAAATCACACGCACACACAAGGTCTGTTTTAAACAACCAGAATTCCTCTTTTTTGCCTATACAGTGTCATAGATGGCCAGCACCTCCACTGCATCAGAACCTTTAATTAAGTAACCTTACTTTGCTCTTTGCAGGCAATGGTTGAATACTGTAATGCACCTGCTGATAGCACCATGTTCTTCTTTTACAGCCCTCCTCCTAGTCCATCTGGAACACTGACCATTACTTCTGGGCATGCCCAATACCAGTCCGTCCCAGTCTATGAGATGAAGTTTCCAGATCTGTGTGTGTATTGACTGGCTCATGAAGACTTTAGCATTTAATTGAATCTTAAATCCTGAAAAACAAGGCCAAGATGAGTTTTCAGGATTTGTATAATGCTCACTAACGAGTCCTGAAATGTGATGGGATTTATCTCTAACCAAACACTTGTCATACTGTGTTAGAAGTTTAGAAACTCTGATTTAGAGTAATTCTGAAGGTAGACTTATGCCACGTTAATTTGTTTTGAGGTTCCTGTTAGCTTTTAAGATTGAACATGTATTGCTTTCACATTATGCCATTGTTAAATAGTATATTTTAAATTTTGCACAAACATGATTTTAAAAAAAACATTGAAAATATATGAAGTGTCTGCTGATTTCTTAAGCGTCTTCACAACTGCTTATGAGTGGATTGCTTTTGTTTTGTTTTCTTCAAAAGTAAATACATTCCTAATCCTAGGGTTGCAAATCCTTTCATGCTTTCTAAATCCATGCTTCAGGTGAACTGTGTAGACATCCCTTCAGTTCTCAGTAGTAGTAACATGTGGCAGGCATTCCTATGGTATCAGCGATAGAAAAATCTACTGGATAGTGTTCCTGCCTAGGTTCCCATCTGGAGAGTGGCCAGGACTTGCTGGTCTTGTGATACTCATCTCTGCTTCAGATTGAACCCTTGAGCTCCTTAGAGCTCACTCTTGCAGCACCTAAAGGTGCATTGTTTCCACATACGATGTGTTAGTTTACAGACTGCTCTTTGAGACTATAGTTGTATTTTGCTGTGACTCCGCTAATTAAATGAACTATATATTTACTATAGAAAAGAAAGACATTTAAAACAGCTACATGTTCACCTGTGCAGAGGCTATACATTTCAGTTTCAAACAAATGAATTTTCATTTTTATATTGTACATTGTTTTAGGTCTTCATAGTAAAAAAATTACCCCAGTGAACCTTTTAATTTGTAAGGTTTGAACCAAAACTTGTGTGCATCTCTATTGAAGATTAGTTACATACATTCCAAACGGTGCATGTGTTCTTGCTAAATCTGTGAGTGTGAGCTGCCTTTTGATTCGAGCTTGTGATACTGCACAGGCAGTAAGCACTGCACATGCTAGTGAGCACCGCCATATGGTGAAAATAAGCATTCTGCAATTAGAAAAATTTTCTTAGCACAGTTTTGTGATTAACTTTATATAACTATTTTTTTCAAATTCAGTTTCTTTTTACATAAAACAGTATTCCTATTTAAAATTATAGCTCAAAATAATTTGATTTTACTTTTGCTTCTAATGAAATGAAAATTGGATGTTTTTAAATGTATGTTTATGGTTATTTGGGCACCATTAGTACAAAAAGGAAAAGAATAAGGAAAGGAAGATAACAGAACAGTCATGCCCAAAATTTTGAATATTTACAGCATCTTGGAGAGAAATTCATTTGCTACAACCTCTGGCAGGACAGTGTAGCTGTGCCAAGGGCAGACGCACCAGACCTTGTGCTCACAGGACAGTGCAGTTGCTCCTGGGGGGACAGTGCTGTGCCCCAGCTGTCACTTCACTGTCCCTTCTCCTCACACTGGGAATGTGTCACCAGTTAATATTAGGCTTCATGCATTTTTTGTTTCCCTTTTTTCTTTTGCATTTTAAAAAAAAGGCCTTTATTTTTTATTACATTTAAAATCTAAACAGGGGGACATGCAAAAACAATCATCCACTTGGATGTCATTTTATAAATTAACACTGTGTGCTTTTGTATAGAAATATATATAATTTAATAGTATAAGAAAAGATATATATATATACTTGCACTCATGTAAAACCCAAGCTTTTCTGTATAAAATTTTGCATTTCTTAGTGATTTCAAAGGCATGCTTTGCATGTAAAGGAAAAACCATTGCAGTTAGTTTTTACCATACCTTTCTCTTGGTTTTTGTAAACTGTTGGTTTGAGTATTGTTACTCTTAAACCACAGTACACTTCTGGATATACTAGGTCCAGTAGACTGAGCTGGTATGGTTGACAATGGTTCCCAAGAAATGGATGTTTCTCTGTCTCCTCCACATTTTCAGGGATTGCCCTCGGGCAGGTATACAAGCTGTGCTGCAGCTAGTTCAGGTACTGAATCTTTAGGACTTGCTAAAGTTCTGCCTTCGTATATTTTGGCAGGAATGTATCACTCAAAATAAATTGTATATCATTCTCCTGGCCATTTACAGTTGGTTATATTCTTTCTTATGACACTGAACAGCTCATTTAAATGTTCCTCTTATGTGTGTGATATCTGTGGCTGCTTATATTGTTTCAGTGAACTTTACCTGGTTTTTCATATTCTTTCTCATGTTCTCTTTCCTTCTCTTTCTTCCCTCTACTCTCCTTTAGAATTCATTATCCTTTCAGGTAATACCACCCTCAACCAGAAATTTAACTCCCCACCCCTTCATACAGAACTCATTTGTCTCACTAATGCTGATATATGTGTTGATGTAGTAGTAAATTTTTTAAATGTAAAAGTTTATTGTGCAGTCAAATGTAAGTAATAAAACAAAATTGCATCTCCTGTATAAGTGCTTTTTTTATTATAGCATTGCATATATGGAATTAGACTTCTTCAATATTGGATTACAGAAAGTCAAGTTGCTAGGTGGCTGTATGTGAGAGGTTCATGTGGAAGTTGCTAGATCCACATATATAAGTATCATCAGCTTACGAGCATGAAGTGAGCCTAGGTTAAGCCTACAGGGCACTTTGCATAGTTGCCATCTCCTTGTTAGCCTCAGTGACATTCTTTCCACTACATGTCCTTCTTCTCTAAATTACACAGAGCCTCTCCTAACAACCTCAGCCATTCTCTAGTACCTTATACCACCCTGGGTGTAGTCTATACCTGCAGAGCTGTGTATTATAGCCAGCTGTAGTTCATGGGCCTCTTGGGTTAGCTGCTATCATGTAGTGATGAGGAGCTTGGGTTCCGCTTCAAATCTTACCCAAGCTCCATGCTAAGCAGTCATTGATAAGGGATTGATCACTTATCTGTGCAGTGAAAACAGTGTGTTCTACCCGGAGAGCATTGCTGAGGCGTGAGTAAACCACAGTGTCATTGTGCATTATAGAGTAAGCCTCTGGTAAATATTAAGGACAATTGTCCTTGGGGTCTAGTATTCCTGAGACCACTTCTGAAAGTAATACCTTCAGGGAAGTCCTGTCACAGGCTCTGCCTTGGGGAAGCCTAGGCACTGCCTTCCTAATGTAGCACTAGACTGCACTGTCTCCACTGTGTTGTCTTAGGACAGTACATATCTCTCACCCTGTTCCCACTATATACTGAGATCACTGTACAAATGCTGTCCCAGGCTTTCCACTATGACATCATCTAATGTGACTTTGTGAAAAGCAAAGTCAGGGTTTAGAGATAAACCATATCTTTGTAGAGCTTGTATCCAACCATTAACTTACACTTGAGCTAAAGGCAGTGTTGTGCTTAGGCTTCCCTGAGACATCCTGTGGTGAGGCATATGTGAGATTAGTTTGAGAAGTAATTCCAGAGCTCCCGGCAAGGAGATGGAAGGACAAAGTGGATGGAGTTCCATTTTAAGTCAGCCATCACTGCTCCCTGGGGAGGTATGTGCCCTTGACATTCTAGTCTCAATCTCAAGAGCGCCCTATGTGTGACTCGAAAGCGGGGAAGCTTTACTTTACTCTTTGATGTTTGGTCATGAACAAGGTGGCCCTCTAGCATTTCCCAACACCAGGACACCATGCTCATGAGTACTGATCTTGTTAGAAAAATCATGTAGAACTGAGGAACTGTGGAAAGCAGATATGCAGACTCCAGTTCTATGGTTTCTCCAGGGAAGGAAGTATATGGGGAGATGAGAAGATACAGGAAGTTAGGCAAGGACCTTAGTCATCTCTTTAAGAAAGGCCTAGGGCCAAGGGTAGTGATGGGTGGTTTCCATGGTGATAGCTGTGCCATATGGCAGCTCTTGTAACAATGGGAGCAAGTGTATCTGACTTGTACATGATCACTGTATCTTCATTAGTCACTGACAATCATGGGCAGTTATACTTTCTTACTTTTTAACAACAAGTAGTTTTTAGATCTTAGAAAATGGAGCCCTTTCCTGCATTTTTCCTGTCATCTCTTTTTTGAGATGCACCCGTGAATCTACAGAGCCAGTTGTTAAATATGACAGGAGCCATGTGGCATGGAGAATTTATTGTGCTTCCATAGGGCACTACAGGAAGAAAAGTGCTGCTGTCTGCAGTCATTCTCCAGTCACGTTTGTGAGCTAAGTTTCAGGAGGCTTATGGGTAAGAATCTGGCTGTCTCTGCTCCCCTGGAGCTTCTGCTAAGGCTGAGGGCCAAAGAGCTCACACAGCATCATATCTTCCACTGAATGGCCTTGTCCCCTAGGGAACAGGAAGCTTCTTCAAAAATCAGCTTCTTAAGCACTCTGTCTAGGATGTGGCCTCATCACTGTTTTCCTCAGAACTGGAGCCTGCGGAGGAGGCCAAGTTTCCCCCGAGCACGCCATCCTCACAGGATACAGGCTTGCCCTGGCACTCTCGTAGGTCTGGTGACTTAAGGCTTTGATTAAAGGAGGCGGAGGCCATGCACTCGGCTGCCATCTGGTCACAGGCACATAGTAGCTTCTCACATAGGCTCTGCCCAACACCTTAGCAAGAGCAGAAAAAACATGTGAGACACCAGGTAGGGCTCTTAAAGCCACATGTCCAACCCCCAGCCATTCCCTTTTTTAGACCCCATCCTGCACAGCCCATCTGGTGTCTAGTGTGCACTGTTCCTAATGGTCTAGCTTTGTCCCTCCTGTTAGAAATTAGTTCTGGGTTTCTCATCTGAGGCCAGTCTCCACATTCACCAGTCACACTTTTTGTTTGTTAAGCCTCTGAGTACTCCATAGTACCACAGAACGCCCAAAACCTGCAACAGCCGCCTGTCAAACTCACCTTTCCACTGCCCCCCCACCCCGCCCCGAAATTCTCTGATCTTCAATGCAGTTCCTAGAGTGAAAATTCTTAACACCCCAAGACAACTGCACTGCCTGCTGCCAGTATTACATGATATCAGAGTGTCCATTGCCTGTTTTCCTTCCTGGCTGTGAGACAAGAATCATTTGCTATTATAGTTTGAATCTTAAATGCCCCACCACCACCAAAGACTTGTACAGGCCTGGTTTCCAGCTTTGGGATGTAGGGTGACTAGATACTAAAGGCTCTACCTTGTCAGTGAATTAATACTTCGATGGATTTGTAATTCCATAGCATTAGGAGGTGCTAAAAATAAGGCTCTGGGGCTAAGCTGTGGGAAATAGGTCATGGCATGTGAGTATGCGTGTGTAATCTGTAAGGGAATATCATGGAGGTCTTTGCACCACACATAGAATCAGAAAGGAGGACAATAGGTCCACCCAGTTGCTTTCCCCGTTACAAATGAAGAGAAAAGCATTTCAGAACACTAGCAAAGCTCCACGGGAAGTATTTCTTTCTGAACTACAGAGCAGCCCAGGGGAAACACATCCTCTGCTGAGCAAAGTGTCCCCAGGATCCAGTTTTAAGGATTCTTTGTCATGAGCTCAGGGCTGGCATAGGGGATGGCACTTTCACACACTGTCTCTATGGGGTATTTCACAGCTATGGGGGAACTTTGGGCTTCTACTACATGGAGGAGTGGAGCTGTGGGATAGGCCCACCTTCAGGCAGAGCCATCCATCTCCTTCATGAAGTTCTTTAGGTGATGAAATCTGGAACAGGGTCTGCTTATTGGAAGAAGGCAGAATACTTTAAAACCCACTGCCTAGCTAAGAAAAGGTTCCTGGTCTGAGGCAATGCTGTTTTCCAGCATAGAGCCCAGCTCTCTCACTTCCTTCTGCCTTGTCTGGTTGTGGGCATCATTTGTGTCTTCTGTGAAATAGAAAAAATAATGGAGCTGCCTCCTAGGATTGCTATGAGGCTTCACTGCCTTTTCAAGGGCTTAAAACATCCCCCAGCACAGGCTCAGTAAGCACAGGCTTTGACATCATGAATCAGCTGTGGCAGCCCAACTCTGGCTCCTGAACGTAAGCTCCTCATCCGTGGACAGGGATGTAAAGGCGTGTCTTGAATATGAGATCATGATGAAGATGTGTTACAGGTAGTATCTAGAACCCAGATCCAGTCAGGACACAGACATGAAAGCAGAAGGACTCTTAGCAGCCTCACACTTACACTTGGGTGTGTGGTCCTCACATACCACAGATGACCGAGAACGACTTCCATGCAGGCAGCCCAGGGGTCTCACCTGCTCCAAACAGCAGTGATGGGACAAACAGCACCTAAGACCAAGGAAACCTTTTATTGCTCAATTCCCCCCCAAAACCAGGACCCTTCATGAGGTCTTCTTCCTCTATGCTGCATGGGATAGTGGGATTTGTCAAGGGCTCTTCTCCAGAGTAAGGCTGGCTACTAGACACATCAAAGGCTGCTCACGTTGTATACAGTGTCAAGAGGCTTCCTCCAACAGAGCATCAGCTCACTGTGTATACCTGAGAGTCTACACATTTTTTTAAATTTTTATTATGGCTCCTGATGGCATAAAATAAATGCTTAAAAAGCAGAAGGGAGTAGCAAAGACACCCAGAGAGAGATTGCATTATGCCTTATTAACTTTAAATTTTCTAAATGCTAATAAGAAAGTAACAACAGTTGCACATTTATGGTTGCACCTTTCCAGCAGATGGAGGTGAAGACTTTTTCAGGAACTGTGCTTCTTTAGCTTACACACATGTGTTATGTCAGTACAGTGACCCTACTCCATGCAACCTTCTACATAATCGAATACTTAGCTTCATGCCCAAAGATCAAATCTTTAATCCTCAACCTGGAAGAACATGGGAGCCATGAAGACATGTATCCAGCACAGGTCAGGACCCCAGCAAACACAAGTGAGTAAGTCGGTGTTCTGTGTTCAGATCCACCTGTCTGGACTGAGAAACCAGGATCTCCTGGGCCAGATGATATTTGTAGAATGCTTGTGAAGGTGCCAGTCAACAGAGATTACAATGAAAACCTAGTGTTCCATTTTTAGCTATCCACAGACCTTTAAAACTCACTGGATAGCTAGCTAAGGGGAAGTTCCAGGTCTAAGACCTTTCTTCTGCTTTTCTGTTTGTGAACATAAGTTGTTTCCTCTGAAGCAGAAGTGATGCGGACGCCTCTTAGGATCCATAAAAGGATTACCTATGCCTCATGAGCTCTCCCATCTAGAGACCACAGCCCAACCAAGGATGATCAGACTTGTAATCTGCTCTTACTCACATAGTAGCTTTACCAATTCTGTTGCCAGATCAGAATAATCCTGCCTCACACATTCACATTATCTAGTAGCTGAAGTCAATGTCTGCCTGATTTTCAGCTGCCACTCCAGGGGAACCATGTTCTCTTATATGAGTATTTCCAATGGTTACAGGGGTGGGGTGGGGAATGAGCACAATATTTGCAATCTAAAGTCAGTGTCATTGGGAATCAGAAGTGATCAACATATCCATGCAAACCACCTGTTCATGACTTATAGCATACATGGTATGAGATTATGTTCTTGCAGAACGTGACACCAGTGTGACAAACTCCCACTCAGAGTTTCTATCTATAGCTTTGAATTTTAATTTCTTCCCATTTGCAGAAGCCAGAAAGCCAAACCAACTTATTTAACTCAAATTTTGATAAAATATGGTCAGTGGTCAGGAGGCACCTCCAAAATTGCCTTAACTTTTCCCCATGAGATTTAATGAGACATAGAGGCTGTGGTTGGTAATGTACCTGCCCTCATCATCTCATTAAAGAGTTCTGTGTACTCTTGAAGCTCAACATTATTTAAACTCTCTCATTAATAGAGGACAGAGGACATGTAGTAGAACCTCATTTTATAAACATACCTTTGATCCCAACTGCAGCTTTAACTGCTAGAACTAAATTTTAAGTAGGATCATCTCCTGGAAGATTCTTTTTTTTTTTTTGGAAGGGGAATGCTCTTGAGTTTCTTCAGTGACAGACTGAAGGACTGTTCAATAGAAAAGTGTAAAGCACAAAAATGGGGTGACTGGGTAGATGGGTGATGGCTGGATGGGTGAATGGGAAGATGAGCTAGCAATTCCAGATCCTACTAACTATTCCCTAGGAATATTCTTTCAAATCAGGGTGAATCCCATGTAATTAGCTGTTTTGTCCATGTACTTTTGTCTAATTGCCTATGTCTTTCATTGTGTAATCTTCTATTGGGCATAAGAGGACTTTTATTTCTGTTTTGTTGAGCTATAATCATTTTGTATCTTTACTATTTCTGCACACAGCAAAGCCCCCAGAGATGTGGGCTGAATATGTATATAAGTGAATGGATGTGTATATGAAGACAAGGAACTTGCCCAAGAGTGGTGGTTATAAAATTTAGCAATCTATTTAAAAGTTGTTAAGAAGATGGCTTAAATTTTGCCTTTTTCTGAGTTAATCAAATGCAGATCCCTATTCTCTGTGTGAGCTATTGCACAAGAGGTCAGTCTAGAGTTATCTAGAATGTGTTAGCAATCCAGTCTTTTAGGATGCAGGGTAGTCTATGGTTGTATTGAAACATCGTGAGATCTGGAAACCACAGGGAAAACAACAAAAGGAACGGACCTGGGATCATAGGGTCTCAGAGAGACTGAACCGACAACCAGGGAGCCTGCAGGGGACTGACCTAGGCTCTGTCCATCTTTGTTACAGTTGTGTAGCTCGGTGTTCTTATGGGAGTCCTAACAGTGGGAACAGGGCGGTTTTTTTTGCAACTTTTTTACAGGCTTTTGGGACCCTACTCTTCATACTGGGTCACCTTGTCCAGCCTTAATACATACATGTGGAGGTGCTTAGTCTTACTGCAACTTGATACACCATGTTTTGTTGATATCCATGGAAGATCTGCCTTTTCCTGACCAGAAAGGAAGAGGAAATGGATGGGGGGGGGTGAAGACAGAAGACAGAAAAGGATTGGGGAGAGGGACTGGGAGAAGAGGAGGAAGAGGAAACTGTGGCTGGGATGTAAAATAAATAAATAATATTAAAGAATAATAATAAAAAGGTCTATCTCAGTTTGACTTGCTTCCTAGATGAATGGCTAAATTCTGCGGCTCATCAGGAAAGTGGGCCTGTAATGTTATCATGCCACTCTGAGTGAACCAGATGTCCACAGACAGCTCTTTGGGAAATCTGAAGGAAAGCACAATGCAGATGAGAGTTCCTATAGATGCTAGCAACCTCTTTGCCATTTGTGGACCACTCTGATGCTTCCATACCTGTCCAGGTTATCCTTTGGCTCGCCTCTTCCTTCTCTTCCGCAGTAGCAGCCATAAGATTCAAATTCCTCTGGGCAGTGGGATGTTAGACAAAAGAGCATCTCTCCAAGCTGCAGCAGGGCTTTTGTGCTATCTCCATCACCCAGATGCAGGAAGGCCAATCTGTCACAGGCTAGTTAAGAACATAGACTTTCAGGAGCGATAGGGCCGAGTTTCAAAGAGAAGCAGTGTTCCAGCTGTATGAGAACTACTTTGGGAGGATCCTTTATCCCTTCTCTTTTGTTCCTCCTTCTATTCATTGCAGAGAACAAGTCTTCTTCAACCTGGCTTCTGATTCTCTACTGAATTCCTTATTAAATCCACATAAAGAATGGAAGCTATCAGGACTGAAGATGCTCTTTGGACCATACCCTGTTATTTAGAAGAGCTGAGAAGCCCAAAGGGTCTGAGCTATCCGCTTAGGGTTTCAGGACTTACCGTGTTAGCATCCCCAGTGGCCTTGCCTTTCTGGTTTTTCTCACTCTGCTCCTGTGTCTCTGTCTCTCCTTATACCCTTCCTCATTTGCCTACAACTTTCAGATGCATCCTCGACTGCTCTTCTCTAGGCACCATAGGAGGTTTGCCCAGATGTGTCAAACTGGCTGGGGTTCTTCCCAGGCACAAGTCCTTGGGAAAGCATCCAAGGGAGGAGAGAAAGGATGGTCATTAAAAGTCAAGTGCTTTATCTTTCTAGTTTGTCGCCCACATACCACATGGATTGTAGCCAAGCTCTTAGTTTCTAGGCCAGTAGAAGCAGAATGACGAGAAAACAAAGCCAGGGGCTGAAAGTAAGTTTTGAACCACAAAGAGCTTGTCTAGTAAAGAGAGCTGATGCCTTCTGGTTGCACCAACAGGAAAGGTCACACTCTATAAGGTACCCTAGGAGTCTTTGTAAACAGATAGACATAATATTTCAAGGGCAAGGAAGCCAGATCCTCCTGGATGCTGGCTCTTACCTACCTTTTCCAGTTGTCTCCTGGGAACCATTGTCAACAGATGATATTTCCAACTTCAGTGTTTTAATGCCAGCAGGGACAAGGGTTGTACCTTCTGCTATGGCAGCAATCTCTGCAGATCCTGAAAATATACAACCTGATGGCTCAGAGTTAAAGAGTCACTCAGAGACACTTGCAGATGGATGCATGGTCAATGTCAAATGCAGGCAGAGATTCCCAGAACACAGACATATAAGGACACAACATCTCATATAGTGTTTGTAGACACAGAGGCAGATTTTTAGAGACTCATTAACATGAGTATCTCTGAGTTTCCAGACTTACCACACCCAGAAGCCTGGGTGCCAGCTAATGGATGAGAATTATGGTGATCTTTCAGGCCTGAAATTGTATTATGTTTATAATTACACACCTGCCACAGGACCCTTCTAGGGGCTCATGGCAAGCAGAACTCCCATTTAGCTCCTTGAACCCTTGATCTTGTCCAAATACTGCACCTGCTTCTCATCATATTCAAGATTATGTCAAGGTCCTTCCTACGCCTTTCCAGGCTGCCTGATTGCATCCTTTTTTTTTTTTATTTGGTATCATATTCTTACATAAGCAAAGGTAAGAAGAGCCAAGTGTGTTTACCTGGAGTTGATGTGGTCCTAACAGCTTCCACACCTTGAAGATCTCGGACAGATTCTGCCCCTAAGAGAAGACAGACAGAATGAGTGTCAATTTTAACCTATTGCCTTGGTCTTTAAAGGTGTAACTTTGGGCCCAGATTGACCGGACCCTCCTCCCACTCCAAAATTCCCTATGAAAGCTGATGTTATCAGGGTCACTGGGGAACCAACGAGAGCCTTCAAACATGCTTAATGGCAAATGCAGCAACAGTTTGCAAGGCAGGAGAATTTCCTGAAAGTCCACGAGACTGTGGATTATGCAGAATTTGGAAGAGAAAAATACTGAAAGTAAAAAAGATCATGTATTTAAACAGAGCAACAGGCAGTCCAGGGGAACAGAATTTCATGTTGCTGTCAGTCCTAAGAGAGCTGTTGAGCCATGGGTGAGTCCTTCTTAACTTTTATAAAGCCCTTACTTAATGTTCCAAATGATATGACAATAAGGGCTTTGTTTTCCTGACTCACTGCATGGCAGCCACAAGTCAGAGGTGTCCCATTCACCCTCTCACAGAGACACACAGGAGACAGACATACAGGAGAGTTAAGACATTCCTCAAAGATTATGGCATTAAGTAGGGGTAGGATGCCAAGCCAAGGTAGGCTGAGACTCAGGCACTATGCTAAGTTCACACTTCACTAGAGGAGAGATGGTGATAAACCAGGCTCAGGAAGGAGAGAAACCGACTTCAACTTCATGTACTCATGGGTCAAGTCGATAGTAGTGTTGTATAAAACACGCTTTGAAGTGAACACAGTTGTCACATCAAAGGAACATCTGGACTTTCCTCTGCTGTGTCTGTCTACTCTTTTCAAAGCAAAACTTACCAGCTCAGACCCAAGGAGTTCTGAACTGACACATCTTGGGTGAATGACCCCACTTTCAGAGATTCTCTTTCATGGGCTAATAACAGGACTAGAGACAAGGGAGAATCTAGTGTGTGTGTGTAATGCCTGCATGCTGGAAACCTGCAATGATGGTACTTACTATCCATCAATCAGGATTCACTTACTTAACCATTCTTAGTAACTAGCAAATTACTGTCGGTTGCTTACACTCACTAATAAAGAGATTAATGCTAATTACTATGAGCATTCTGGTTCATCAACTGAAATTTGGTGTAGATACTATTAGGTTTAATAGTCATTCTTGCATTGTGTTTAGAGATAAGACCAGGTCATTAAGTCTTTCTGAGTGACAATTTTTTTTAAGATTCCTGTGCCTCCGTGTCCTACACATTCTGTAAATGGGCACTACATTTCCCCTTTGGCCCCATCCAGCGATAGCCACTGGGAAAGAGTACTTGGATTTAGGCAGCATTTCTGCTCTGCCCAGTAATGCCTTTTTGGATATTCTTTCTGCTTACTTGTTCTGGAGAGTGTTGTTAGTCTGTCTGCTCTCATCTCCCCAGCCACTGTGGAAAGAAGAACACACTGAATTCCAGATCAGGCAAGGTGCCTGAGTCAGTCCCATGGTCAGAGAAACAGCCTAGGAGTGAGGACTCAGGAAAGGGGAAATAACAGGTTCTTGAAAAGAGGGCTCTGGAGAGTGCCTGCACTGAGAGCTGGGCATATATTTAGTATGCCCACCAAATTTGGGTTTCAGATGAGTGGCATATAAATTCCTGGCATCTGTATATCCCAAGTAAGACTTGGAGGGGTCACTGAAACATATGTGTTCATCTGGGCAAGCTTACAGTTTTGCATCTGGGCGAGCCTGCACCATGGTGCCTCTGATCCTCCAGACAGAGGGACAAGAGAAAGCCAAGGGAGTAGAAAAGGATGCTTTGCTAATGAAGGTCCAGGCCTTCTGGGATTACTCAGCTCCATAATAAAGCAGACAGGGAACATTTTGGGCAGCTGATGTTATCAAACCAGTATGGAGTGGCAAAAATATGGTAAGGGTGGTTGGGTCACATGTTCCCTTTCACTTACCTTCTCCTGAGAGGGCTATCTGACTGTTGTCTGTGGGCTTTCCAGGAACCCCTGGGAAAAGAGAGCCTCCAACAGCAGTGGCACCCCCAAAACACTGTCAAAATAAAACCTCAGGCATTCTAAGATGAGCAGGCTGAGTACTACAGTGCCAAGAAAGGAAGGATCTGTGAAAGGTGTCACCAAGAAGAGCTCTCTATTCTAGCTGAGGGCTCCTTGGTCTTTTTCTCCTCCTGCCAACTTAGGAAGAATCACAGCGGCTTCTGGGTGGAGGAAGAGGGGAACAGGGACACAGGGAAGGAAGGTATGGACCCTGAAGGTGCCTCAAGGTAACACAGACACTTGCTAAGAAGGCAAAACACAAAGACCAGAAATGCTAAGAGTACTGAGTGCAGAAAAATGCATAGAGATGTACACATATCCTATATACACCTCCACATTCATATACATGCACCCACATACCCCTGCATACATTTGCACTCACATCTATTCATGCACTATATATGGCCGTGTTCACATATAGGTAATATCTTTATATCTATGTACACTCCCACACATATACACAGATCCATATACACCGAATCTCTCTCTCTCTCTCTCTCTCTCTCTCTCTCTCTCTCTCTCTCTCTCTATCTATCTCTCTCTGTCACACACACACACTTCAGCTTTCCCCTTAAGAAAATTACACAATTAATTCTGGGAAGGCAATCTAAGCCCAAGGAAAGGATAGATGAGAAAGTGAGATACCAAAGAGACATGGGCTCCATCCCAGGTGCCTAAGGGTCTTGGCGATGAAAGCACAGAAACTCTGATCAGAAATGAATGGTGGCCATAAACTTGACCCTTCTTTTTAAGACTCACATTTTAAAGTAAGAAATATGACTTATTAAGAGCCTCCCAAAGACTCACAAGATAGACAATCTCTCCTAGAAGAGTCACCTCAGCCAGACTGTGCCTACTGTGGGCAAGGAGGAAATGGATGGAGAGAAGTATGGTTCATACCAGGGAGCCCTTAGTAGCTAGGCACATATAAAGCGGGAACTTTATTTATCCAAGCTTGGGATGCTGCTCCACTCCCATTCTGTACCAGTCCTGACTATACAGACAGAAAGCACTTGAGATCTACACCTTTACTGTATTAAATTCCACCCACTAGCAGCGATAGAGTTGGCATCAGGACCTTTTAATAATGCTCTCCTAGCAAAGGGAGATAGTGTCATTGTCAACAGTGGCTTCAGCCTCTGTGAGCCAGGCCACTGAGGTCATGCCTGTACCAGCTGCGACCATCACAGGTCCTCTAGAGTTTGGAAAGAACCGGCTCTGTTAGGAACATTACCTCTGGGTAGCTGTGTCACTGGGGCCTTCCCGCTAGATGTCTCTACAAGGAAACACAAGGGGAGGCATATAGAGCAATTGGCCAGGAACTTGACAGCCCTGCAGTCTGACATTTGAAGACATCCAGCCATACTCTGCAGCTCCTGCCCACTGCCCAGCCCATGTCAGAGTTCAGTCCCGGTTGTCACACCTGGAGTTTGAGCCAAGCAGAAGGAAGCATCCAGGAAATTCAGGGAAGAGTTGATGCCAGACTGAGCCAAACACTCAACAGCAACCTTGTCACAGGTACACAGTAGGCGCTCACAAGGATCCTCAGACTCTGTGCATACAGCAAGGGCAGAGTAAAGTAGAAAGATCAAACTTGGAATACCAAGAAACAATGGTGGCTCCAACACAGGGCTTCTGTGGGAGCCCATATAGTGACTCAGTTTCCCCACAGTGACTCAATTTGAATCTGAAATCCATTCTGACCCAAAAGAGTTCAAATTTTGTTTGTTCCAGACTCTTTAGGGGCTGTGAGAAAGGCTGACCATGGCCCATGGGAAAAGAACACATTATCTAGCTGAATGCAGGTGCTGATAGAAGATGCAAACAATATGCACTTTAATTCAAGGGCAGTAAAGGGATATGGCTTTCTCTCATAATAACAGTTGTCTGCCTGTGCTGTGTGAAAATGTGAGCATTGTTTCTACTGCTTTTTAGTCTGTATATAATCAGTCTCAGAAACAAACTTGTTGCTTCTCTGGCCGTGACTAGGAAGTCCCCTCAGAGTCTGTATTTCTGTCTACATTTTTCTTCTCTCTCTAAGATTTCCAACCCAGCTAGTTCATTGGCAGGCTCCAATGGGCCCCTGATCTGCCCTGTATAAACTTGATTCCTCTGCAATTTTTTAATGATGGTGTCACCTCTTTGGTTTAGTGGAAACAGCTTGGAAGTCCTACATACACTGTGTCTTACATGCCCAACTCACAGGCTGTTGGACTGGCTCCACCTGTGTCCACTGTGGGGCTGCCCAAATCCCTATATAGTCTCCATCACCATTGCTGGCCCACTCTTACCAGTGGCCCTTATACTAGTCTTCCCATTTCTATCATGAAGGATCCATAATAAGTCAAGGTCTATGGTGGGGTAAAGAGGGTATCTCAGTGCTAGAGAGCACTTATCTAGCACATAAGAGGCACTGGGTTCCATTCTTAAGGATACAAAATATAAAAATAAAACACTTTAACTGAAGCATGTCTGTTGGTTCAGAACCCCTCTCTGACTTTTCAGAGTTACCTGGGAAGTGTTATGTGATTATCCTTGCCCACGCCCTCCATTTCATCTTTTTCCACACTTCTTATTTTTTATACTCCTTTCTGTTCCCCATCCCACATTGGACACTTCAAGTCTGTCCATGTTCTCATCTCTACTTTTATATGCACACATGACATTGAGCTCTTACTATACGCCAGTCACTGTAGTAACCATTCCTCAAGCAGGCTTAGTTTAATTTTCATATCTTTGAAGGAGGCTTTCTTCTCCCCATTCTATGGTTAAGAAGTTAAGGAATTATTCCACTCTTACGTGGTACATAAATAGCAAACTATTTGTCACTTAGAAGCTTCTACAGTAACCACAAATATAAATAAATTATAAATTAGATGGTATTACAATAAACCATTGATTCAGTCATAAAAAAAACATTGATTGCACATTAACTGTATGTGAACCACAAACATATCAGTCAGCTAAGTACCAACAATGGCACTGCAGATGGTATTAACAGTGTTGGTGCATCCCACATGAACCACAATGGTCATTTCATGCCTCTGTACAAGGAGGTCTGAAAATACTTACCACATGTGATCTGTTTGTTGATGCAATCCACATCTGCACTGAGTTTGGCAGGGTCCTGGAGACAGTCCATCTCCATAGCCTCCTCATAACACCTACGATGCTGGAAGCAGCAACTGAGGCAGGTCATGTAGGATCAAGGTAAGGGTAGAGATAGTTAGGCAGCCCAGGACCATTCTGATGTCTGGATGGTACCTCGTAGTAATCTGTTTCAATACTCATCAGGTGCACATGTGTGTGTATGCACACACACACACACATACACACACACACACACACCACACACACGCACACACACACATACACACACACACACACACCATGCCTCCTACTATCCTACATGCTTCAGATGGGAGTGTGCATCATCAGTCCTGCCCAACATGCAGACTTCTGAGTCAGCCAAATGGCCTTGGATCTCAGCCAGAAGACATGATGTGAAAAATGGCTCAGGAAATGTCAAGATGGGTTTGCAGTGGTCATTGTCTGGGCGCTGTCATTGGATGCTGCTCCTGCCCTTGTCACTGCATTTTATATCCATATGAGTCAGTGTTAATAGCACCAGTTGTCTCCTCTCCTTCTGCCAAGGTCATTCTGGTTGACCTCACACAAGAACTGACTTCTCTAATGGAACCTCATTTGGTAGAGGTGTCAAGGGCAACCCTTTCATTTGCTTAAAATAACCAGTGATGATAAAGCCAAGGCAATTTTATAGGGTAATTTCATACCCTTAAATAAAGAAATGAACACTGAAAGACAGGCATGGTAGTACCTATCTATAATCCTTGCACTGAGACACAAAGATCACAAGTTCAAGACCAGGCTTGGTTATATAAGAAACTCTGCCATAATAAATAGGAAGAGGGTAGGAAAGAAGAAAGGAATATAAGGAAAAAAAGAGGGATATGATGATGTTGATCAGGAGGAGGAGGCAGCAGTAGATTAACCTTCAAATGATCAGGGTTAAGTGAGAGAGTTACTAGCAGCTAATCATAAAATAGAAAGAGGCAGGTCATCTGTCAGTAAGCCAGAGAGTCTTTCACTTTTTTGTATGTGGGTCTTTGTGTGAACTACACATGCTCTCTTACAGCACACAGTCACAGGGTAGCACCTTCTCTAGAAGGCTAGTGGGCTCTCACAATGCAGATGAGGTCAGTGGAGAACATCTCAACAAAGAAAACACAGAAATAAGATGACCTTGGAAACAGTTTTTTCCATCCTGCCTAAGGAAGATTCCATTGCTTTAAGAAACCATCTATTTTAATAAACAACAGCAGATGTTTTGGGAATCTATTGTGCAAGTTCAAGGAAGAAACAATCTTTCAGGGTGTTTGGAAACACTCACCCCATTGACCAAAATGTACAAAATGACTAAAATTAGATTATTCAGCCCACCATCCCACCAGTGTGGGGACACAGGTCCTTTGATAATTCTTTCTGGGTAGGAGACAATGATGAATGACTACTTTATTTATTCGATTTCTAGGTTTCATGGGGGACGTGACAGGAAAATGTGTTCCCAGGTATGGCTCTGGCCTCACATACCTTGAAGAATCATCCCTTTCCCATATCTGCATCAACTATCTGATCTTGCTCCCCAAAATGGAAAAACATGCCCTGTGGCCCAAAGGCAACTTGTGTCTCCACTACTAATTTGAAGTTTGGGATAATTTGTTGTTTAACTGCAATGCTGCTATTCTTTGTCAATCAAGCATTATCTTTTTCAATTCATGTGTGTTTAAGCTCTGAAAATGAGGTGTAGGTTGATCACCTCCTCAGTCAGTGGGGTCATTAGTATTGGGATCATAAAATAAGGGCATGATGCATGCTCTCCTTACAGGAGAATGAATGGAGTCCAGAGACAGACGCTAAACTCACACTCGTCTGTGTGGCAGGTACAAGAAAGAGAAGCTCAGAGTTTGGAGAGCACAGAACACAGGTAACAAAGGAGGATGTCCTTGAAGGAGAAATGCCAGAACTGCCTAATATGAGATTCCATAGAGAGTTCTTCCTACTTTCTCTGAGCCTATATAGATAAAGAAATGAACATGCCTCATGGCATTGGATTTGGAGCACAGGATAATACCAGTGGGATAGAGTCTTTGTCATGGAGTAGGGAAGCAGGTTCAGTTTTCTATGTGTGGGTGCATTCTGTTGCTGATGCTGTTGCTATGGTTACAGCCACTGTACTAGCCCGGTTCCTCCCATTTTTATGTTTGTTTTGCTGCTGCTATTGCTACTATTGCTCTTGCATTATTACTATCAGTATTGATACTACTGCAGCTACTATGCCACAGCCATTGCTTCTACCACCCGTACTGTTACTACTTGTGTGAGCACAGTCTTGCTTCCATGGTTGCTGATACTCTTGGGATTCATAGCCAGGTACACTTGCAATGTCTCCAGTGTATTCATAGTAATTTAATCCAAAATAGTCATTACAATTACATGTATTTTCAAGGTCAAGAAAGTGGAATGCAAACAAGTTAAGTAAGATCAATAAGAGCAGAGAACAGGAATTGCTGAGTCATAGGGAACCAGTCCTTGAATTTGAACACACAGCAGCAGATTTCCCAAATCATTGAATAACTCAGTTGGTGCTCTTATTCCCATACCACTTGACCATACCCTTGGTTAATCTTGTTTAATGTTCTTAGGTGTCACTGCCAATCTTGGTACTTTGCTTGTGTGCACTTTCCTTGTCCATGGGGATGGAGCACATCTTCAGTGACCATGTGCATTTTCTTGTGTTCTACACTAAGCCAGGAGGAGTGTTATGGTCATCTTAAGTACAGCACTCATGAGTTGTTTTTGTTTATGTTTATTGAAGGTTGAATACCTCTGTAACTGCTTTTCATTTAGTAAATAGGGAGAACTGCAATGGATGAAGCTGGGCTCCACTTACATGTATCCTGAGTTGATAAGGCTGAGTTGGGACCCAGGAATCTACATTATAAGAAGGACCTTAGTGGTTTCAATGCAGGGAAGCCCATCTTGGAGCAAGTCTACACTATAGTTTTGTTATGACAGAGCCTCTTGATAATCACCTACAACAACATCACACTGCACTGTGAAGAGGTGGGTGCCAGTTATCTTGCACCAGAATTACATGCATTGTAACAGAATTACATCCCTCCTGTGTCTCTTTTTCTAGGTCACTGTCTTTATTTGTTCATCCAGGGTGTTACTAGGATGCAGTGAGCTTACCTGTGGCTCCTACTCACCTGTCCGACTCATCCACAGGCATCCCTTCCATTTCAAACCTGCAGGCGCAGCCATAGTCCTCCAAGTCTCGAGGGCAGAGGCCAGCCACACATCTCATACTGTTCACAAACTGGAGCAGCAGGGGAAAGTTGGTGAAGACAGCCTGCAGCCAAGTGAAGTGGGAGCCTAGGCAGTCTGTGGGTGGGGAAAGCAGATCCTGGTGGGCACTGGAATTCAAGTGCAGGAGGACCTCTATCTCCTGGTCTTCCTGAAGCCCTGGCTGATAGGATGTTATGAGCATAGTCACTACCCACTGTGCAGTCATCCAAAAGCAGAGAGACAGCCCCAGCCACATTGGTTATACTGACCTGAAAGACACCAGCCTCTTTCTTGTTAACAAAAGTTCTCAGGAAGGTAAGCCTGTTCCATAAGTTTCTGAATGAATTTCACTATTATTCTCAGCTGATGACTATAACCCTGTATTTCCATGCCAAGAACATCCTCCACATCTGGCTGAAAAGACTAACAAAGGAGTCTGCCAAAGACTTCTAGAAAACATCTGTTTCCTACTACAGAAGTAAATATGTAAGAAGGTTCATTTGGGGCTGGAGAGATGGCCCAACTTTTCAAGTGTTTGCATCCTCAGAATCTAGATGAATGTCAGGTGGATGTGGCAGTTCCCAGTAGCTCCAGCCTGGAAAGGCAGAGCCTGGAGGTCCCTGGAGAAAACAGACTAGGGAGACTGGTACTATCGACAAGCTCTGGGTTTAATTAAGTTTCCCTGAGTCAAAGAACAAGATAGGGAACAGCTGAGAAAGAAATCAGACATCGACATTGGGCTTCCACAGACATAGGCACACACATGCTCTAAACACACATACACACACACATGAACGATAGGCAATATGTACACATGTGTACATCACATGCACACATAACAAAGAAAAGAAAACACTTCTGAGCTACACTTTTCTCTTTCCGTGGATGTAGACGTGGTGGCTAGAACTACAGCAGCTACACTGCAACCATGAGGCCCTAAGCCTAAAGTTGAAGAACAAGTTATGTCCTGAGAGGGTAGCAATTGGCAAGATAGAGTAAACCTGCAGGATTCTGCTACTTGTACATGGTGACTGAACTCATCCTGGTATCCTCAGACTATCTGCTATGTGAGATACATATATATATGCCTTTATGATCTGTGGAATTATTAGTTTGCTGACTGTATCTCCAGTGGCATGGTGATGATACTATAAATTATAAGCCTTTACAGAAAAGAAAGACACACAGTATTGGGCATTTAGATATTTCCAATACCACATTAGTTCAGATTAGTCACTTGTGTGATACTTTACAAAGCTTTGGCCCTCAATGCTATAAACTTCACAAGAATCCTTCCAGGCAGGCACTGTTCTCTTGACTGCACTTCACAGGTAAAGCCACCATGGTCAGAGACAGCATCTGATGCTCTACCCTCAAGCAAACAGCACATAAATTGGTAAGAAAAGCATTGCTTGCTTCTATTTGAAACCTCAAGCTTGCCTCCTCATTTCTGCTTTTTTTTTTTGTGAGAGATCTGTTCCATGCTGAAGGAAGTGACTGCCACTCAGAGGGCACAGAGCTACAAAAGGAACTGATGGGATAGAGGTGTGGTCTGTGAGCACCAGGATCACTCGTTTGCTCTGGTTTTTTTTCTTTTCTTTTCTTTTTTTTTTTTTACCTCATTCAGACTTTCCTTTTTTTCTCATATTTTGTTCCCATGATGTCTCACCAGTAAGTGAAGAATGATTCAATATTGTTAGAAAACCTTTCTAAAGTTTGTGTTATACTGATGCTTACGTAGATATGCATTTTCATTAAAAAAAAAAAAAACCTCTAGGGTAGCCACACTGAGTTATAGACACCATGCCCAGCCTCTTCTAACCAAAGAGCAGACTCCAGCAACTTTTTCTGGCCCAAGCATTATTTGATTGGCATTTATACTTGATATTAACAACCCTCATACTGTCCCACTAGTTCTATAGTTGATATGAAACATAAAAGAATTGCTTGATAATCTTCCAAATATTTAAGATTCTCATGTATTACTTGGAGAGACAAAACCAAACTACTTTCCTTGCCTGGAAGTCCTGCCTATACCTCTTTCATTGCTTCATTACAAAACATTGGTATAAGGGACAAAAGTCTAAGCCTAAAGAATGTCTCCCTTCTAGCTTTTAACTTGAGCAACCCACTTTTAACTCCTATGGTCTCAGCATCCTCACTTATACAAGAGTACCATTCTCTCTACAGAAATTCTATAGTTAGGACCTGGAAGTAAGTGAAATGAAGGCATATAATTCAGCTTAAACAGCAGCAATACCCTCCTAGGAGCCCAGGTACATGCTGTCAGTTGGATAAGGAGGCAAGAGAGATCAGAGATGGAAAACAAGACACTAGCAGTTATTTCTTCCAGCTTCCTACACCCACTTCCTCCTGACACTCAATGGATAAAAGCAATTTCATGTTGCAGAATATTTGTTTAACTATGCAAAGACATGTTGCATTTGTTTAACTATGTAAAGATGTGTTACATTTGTTTATGTTGCAGAATATTGTGTATTCCATTTGATTAATTATGTAAAGATGTGTTGCAGTTTTACCTTGCCTGCCTAAGGTACCTGATTGGTCTAATAAAAAGCTGAACAGCCAATAGCAATGAAAGAGGTATAGGCAGGACTTCCAGGCAAGGAAAGTAAGCAGGAGGAGAAATCTAGACTTGTGGAAGAAAGAAAGAGAGACAAGAGGGAGGTGCTAAGGGCCAGCCAACAAGACAGGAAGGAAGTAGAAAAGTGGGACATACAGAATGAAAGAAAAGTAAAAAGTCCCAAGACAAAATGTAGATGAATAAAAATAGGTTAAATTAAGTTAAAATAGCTAGTGGGACAAGCCTGAACTAACGCTAAGCATTCATAAATAGTAAAAAGTCTCCATGTCTTCATTTGAGAGCTGGTTCACAGCCTAAAAAAATATCCAACTACAATTTTAGATTTTACTTACCAAAAATTTCAGCCACACTTTCCACATTTTTAAACACCCCATTGAAGAATGTAATATCTAAGTGGAAGGAAGACAATCATGAATAAAAGAGTCTTGGCTTGGCTTCTAGTTTTCTTCCTATCTAGAGATATCAAACCTTTTCTCTTTTTCTAAGAACAAATTTGACCTTAAGCTGACTGTCTTGTAATGTGGATTACCATGGAAACCAATACAGATGAAATTTGAGCAATATTCCTTGGCAACATTGTTCGGTTTTTTAAAACAAAAGCAATGACTTCTAGATGGTATAACGTATTTAAACTAAGAAGTGCTATGGAGGGGAGGATAAATGTGTGGCACCAATCCATTGTAACTATGGATATACTATTTAGGGTGTCCAGTAGGAAAATTTACCACAGTAACAGGGACCCAATGTTCCCTTTCCCACAGAATGAGCATTAGACCAGAGCTCTGCAACATGTCATCCATTTCTTTCTTATCAGGAAGCCTAGAGTGCATTTTAAAATTATTTTTTGAGACTATAATTACATAATTGTTTTCTTCCCTATCCTCCTTCCTTATTCTCCTTCAAATTCAAGGCCACTTTTTTCATTAATTGTCACATACAAGCATTGTGTTTTGAGTGCTAAGATGTAGCCCCCACATTAGCCCTCAGCAGCAGCCCGCTTACTTTCTTTCTTGGTACCC
This sequence comes from Sigmodon hispidus, assembly GCA_004025045.1. Classification (NCBI taxonomy): domain Eukaryota; kingdom Metazoa; phylum Chordata; class Mammalia; order Rodentia; family Cricetidae; genus Sigmodon; species Sigmodon hispidus. The sequence continues at coordinate 20,356 of PVIH01003954.1, read as the reverse complement.
TGTTCTCACTGACATCCAGCTCAACTGTGAGGCCACTAGAGCATGAGACATCCGGGGAGGCTGGAGAAAAGCTTTTGAGTACCATCTGAGGAGCTACTAGTAGATGCTAAAGCTGTTTGGACCCTAGGATATGTTCAGAAAGAGTTTTGTCTTCCAATATTATAGACAACTTTTTACTTAGCTTCTGGGCAAATGTCAAAGGATTCTTACTGATATTTTTTGACAGTCCTGGAGGCAATTCCTGGGGATTTGGGGTGTCCAGAACATGGCCTCCTGGAAGTAAGTCAGAGACAAAGAGAACAAAGTTAGTACAAACAGCATAAACCACTGCCTGTCCCTGGGCTAAGGCTGAAAGGTGTCAATCAGGAAAACAATGAGGATGCCCCATCACTCAATCTCACACAGGTCCCCACACCCTATCTCACACAGGTCCCCACACTCAGTCTCACACAGGTTTTTATAATACAGATGCTGCACTCAATCTAGGAGAATCTTAGGAAATAAAAGGTGTCATGGATACCTCTGCTGGTTCCCAGTGGTTCACCTTAACAGTGGCATTCTAACTGAGAAAGAAGAGAGCTGGTAACTGGTTAATCGTCGTTATGTGAGAGGCTCCAGTGTTATTTAGACTGACAGTTATTTAGAGGCTTCTTGAGCTAAAGCACCAGCACAAAGAAGTGGAGGCACAGAAGAGTCCTCAGTTCCCAAGGAATTCATAATTAGGACAAGGCTATTCCCTGACTGTGAGTGTCCAGATTTCTTTGATACAGAGTCAGTAAACATTATGAGCAAACTAATATGATGTAGGACTGGCCCAGTTTTCACAAATTCTACAGATGATTTCCAAGACAAGCACCTAAAATCCTTGAGCCATACTACCTAGAGGTATAACATAACCATCTATGGGCAACATCATACCCAACCCAACACAGAAGAAACATGGATGAACCTGGGTCAGCAAGGTGGAATGTGATGGGCCACAGACCCATCCTCCCAATGCTCCTGCTCCAGTTTTGCCTCAAAGATATAAAGCACGTACTATCACATGATTAAAATTATATGTGTATGTGTGGCACCTCTGTGGAAGTATGTGTAAGTCCGTGTAGGTGCCCATAGAACCCAGAGACATCAGATGCCCTGGAGCTGGAGTTACAGACAATTTTGAGCCAACAGATGTAGATGTTGAGAATAAAGAACAGAATGCAGGCCCTCTGCAAGAGCAACATATTCTTTTCCTCCCTTTTCAATATGTATTATTGTTTCAAGATTTTATACACTTTTAACTGTCAAGCCGTCTCTTTATCCCCTGTCACAAAAGCTTTGTCTTGGTTTGTCAAGTTGAGAGCCATGCAGCTGGGCCTACCATTTTATCACTGGAAACCTCGGTCATCAGAAAGCTGTAAGAAACAGCCCCCAGAGAAGCATGGGAGATTGAGTCTGTTCAAGAAGATGCCCTGGTTGGCCCTTTGCTTAATTCTTGTTTGGGCCCTGCTTGGATCAGGAAAGGCTGTCCAACCTTACGTGATTGGCACTGGGAAGTATTCTGTTCAGAGAGGGCATTGTCTTGTGCATGCAGGATATAACCTATTTCTGTCTATTCCTTTGATGTCACATACTGATGGTAAGAGGAAGCTGGGGACCAGAAAGGCTGGCTTATTGCTGTTGGATAAGCAATGCTAAGTCCATAGGGGCCCTCTGAAGATGACTGTGAAGATCAAAGACAAAGGTGAATAAGTTCAACTGTGAAATTCATGGCTACATTAAGGGGCCACAGCAGGCTGGGAGAAGTAGAATTCTACTCCTCTCGACCTCTGTACTCCAACTGCAGAATCTCTGTCCATCCTCCTCACATGCTTTGGATCACTGCACCATGTGTGGTGTCTACTGGGAAGCCCTGACTTGACTTGACCCAGTCTGGCTGAGCCTGCTCATCACACAAGGCACAGTTCTAAAAGCCCCATGCAGAAGACTTTCCTCATTCTGTCCCTGGGCTCTATGTTCTTTGCCTAACTAATTTGCTCTTTGCTTTTCTGGCCTGCCAGCCCTCACCTTTAGCATTTGCAGTCTTTCCATGTCAACTCTCAAGACTTCTTTTTGCATGTATCCTTACAGTGCTATTTAATGTGGGTCTCTTGAGGACAGGGTCCTCTTCACGACTGCTGTCCCAGGGCCTAGTGTTCACATAACACACTTAGATAAGACTCATGTTTTTCTTGTGGATAAGAGGAGACTACAAAGGTTGGCTCAGAGAAGAATGAGATAGGAGACCCAGAAACCAGGAGTGGCTATACTCATCCTGAACAGCAAAGATGCAGAACCTCACTATTGCCCAATATTGTAAATACATCTCTGCAGGGCTAGACGGAGAACAAAGTAAGAAGAGTGGGCTCGAGGCTGGGCATCAGTATCAGTAAAAGAGCAGAGGGAATTGTGGAGAAGAACGGAGACCTGGGCCACACAGAGACGTATAACTCTGCCTTAGGCTCTGAAAAATAAGACCCACAACCTGAATTTTAAAAAATTTTGCTGCCTATCTGAATTGTTTGCATAAGAAAACCTTCCGGTTTTAGACTACTGGTTCAAATGTTAAACAATTATGTGTTGCAAGTTCCAGAAAGCAAGCTTGTAAAGTATTGCTGGTTTAGGGAGAGAAAGAAAGGTAGTTTGCCCTGAGTGAGTACGGGGCAGATCACTCGGGCTGTGAGTGGACTGTATGTCTGGGAGCTGCAGGCACCAGCAGAACATCTGCCTTCTAGGCTATGTGAGTGGTTTCCATGGAGAGTAGATTTCTTCCTGTCTGGTGCTGATGGCCTTTGTGGATGGGCATTGCCCTGTGCTACGCAGATGTGTGGGGCAGAAGAGATGCTCAGGGCTTCCTTTCCATTTAAGTCCTTGTCTTGGACCCTCGGCACAAAAGCATTTGGCACAAAAGCCAAGCCTGTGCTTACTCCTGCAGACAATGTGGCATACTGACGCCGGTTGATGTCATCTTTCCTGTGTCTTCTGCGCAAGCCGAATTGCCTTCCTCTCTGGGGAGCAGGAAATAGCTTATTGCACAGACTAGGTTAATCAGGTATGTGATCCTCCCCCGCCCACACTGGCTTGAGGATCTTGACACCCACACAATTGCGCTAGCAACTGAAAAAGCCCTCCTAGTATTTGTCCTAGACACCAATTTAGATCATGAAGGAAGTGCAGCCAGACGTAGGGCAGGCATCGGGGTAGAGACGTAGAACAAAATCAATGCATATTGAAGTGAACTGGCCAGGAGTGGTCCTGCCAGGAGCAGAGATGGTGCTGTGGTTGGTATTGTCTTATCTCATTTCCCCAGGGATGTAGGCTATATGTCATCACTGCCACTTTACAGATAATACATATGAAACTCAGCAAATGAGGTAACTCTGTCTGACCCAGCACACAATGCTTTTCTTAATGTGCCCCGACCCGGCCCCATCATCCCCTGCTGTTAATCTTTATTTCTCAGCAGTGCTGAGACCCCAAAGGTCATGTGTTACCTTAGCTCATGCTGTGTCTGGACTTGAGCTCTCTGCTCTAGGTCTGTCTGGGTTGATTGCCCTTGTCTTGTTTTATACTTAAACTTGAACTTCCTAAAGCCTGACTTGATCCCTAAACTTGACTAGGTAACAGCTTACACAGACAACCTCTTCTCATTGTGCACCACCTCCATGTTACAATAAATCTATTTATGCAACAATTTTTACAGTATAGGAATTTACTGAAAGCAAGTACTATCATATGTCATACAAATACATTCTAATTTTGCTGTCAATTTGAATTCTATGTATAAGAAAACATTGCAATCTTAGACTACTGGTTCAAATTCAAGATAATATGTTTTGCAATCTCCAGAATACAAGCTTGTAAAGTGCAATTAGTTTAGGAAGTGAAAAAATACATGTATATATTTTTTAAAGTTTTTTACTCCCATATATAAGGTATAAAATATAAACACACATATATGTATAATAGATATTATGTATATGAAGAGGGCACACAGGCCTCATCATATTTGTTATTAAATAAATGAATGAACATATAACAATCAAACCATGCATAGATTTTTTTTTTTTTGGATACAGTTTCTCTGAGTAGCTCTGGCCATCCTGGAACCTGCTATGAACAGGCTGACCTTGAACTCAGAGATCTACCTGTTTCTGCTCTCCACATGCTGGGATTAAAAGCATGTGCCACTGCTGCCCAGCTAGTTGCTTTTATTGGTGGGGGGATTGACAACTTTTTTTAAAGGAAAAATTATTTTTATTATATGATGTGAATATATGCCTTTATATGTACTATATACGGTAAGCCCGTGAAGGTCAGAGAGGGCAATTGGATTCTCTGGAACTGGAGTTACAGATGATTGTGAGGCACCATATTCAGAACTGAACCCAGGGCCTCTATAAGAACAACCAGTAGCTGTTAACCTCTCCTGCTCCCAAATCTATACCTTAAATTGGTTTTTCTCAGGTACTTTGCCAGAGTAATGGAAAACTAACATTGGATAAACAAGCCATTTGAAATTTCCCTTCAGTCACCTCAGGGGCAGACACAGGTGGTATCTGCTGGAGAACAGCAGCTCAGCTTGTGGAGTATCCTATGGCATCTGCCGAGAGGCCTCGCACTCCTCATCCCTCCTCATCCCTCACATTCCCTATAGTGCCTTCCAGACTGATGAAGTGGAGGCAGGTACACCACAGCAGACCAGGTCTCCTGGGGACACAGGACGCCTGAGGTGAACCCCACTAAGATGGCCTTGCTAGAGTGTCATCAGAGCAAGCTGCGGCCTAGACTGTATGCATTACCTCTTCCTGTCCTTTCCTGCTTGTGGGCATTTCTTCTGAAGAAACGTTTGGGCTCTGGGTAAGGCCTTAGCCTCGGTTTCTCAGGAGACATAGACTAACACGTATCTATCGGAGACATAGACATATCTGCCAGTCTTCTAGCCAGAAGCCTCTGAAATGTCCCCTTGCATGCTGGGTAATTATGTCAGTGATGGCTCAACTCTATAAAACCAGGCTTCTGGACAGAACACATTTAAACACACACACACACACATCTGTGCATGCATTGGCACTTTGAGTTTCTATGACTGTAATGTTTACAAAGCCAAGTGTCCCCAGGGACAAACTAAAAATATTAGTCAAATGATTCCTCATAATAGAGGGTACCAATTTCACTTTTATTATTGAAATGCAGCAGTCAAAGAATAAAGGAGGTAAAGGAAAGCAAGAATAACAGAAGAAAATATCGATTGGTTACAATTTTACAGGGAAAATATATAAAATGACGCACATAAAAGAGGCATCTTTGAGCAAAAGGAAATTTGCTCTCTAGAGAGAAGAAAGTGTTTGTCACCGAATAGAATAAGATTTAAAAAATAGGAGGGAAGCAGGAAATATTTGGAAATATTTACCCTTGTTGGTACATGTGCCCACTGAAGCTATACTGTGCCCCGTGGAATTAGAAGATTGAAGGGGCTGGTATGCTCACAATCTGAAGAGAAAATAAAAACTCCTACACTCCCAGATGAAGGGAACTTCCCGAGAAGACCCTTGGCTTTTGGCCCACCTTTCTTTCTCCATGTTGTACCTGATCCTAAACATTTATTATCTCGACAGGGGTTTCTTTTTAATTAATTTTTTTACATATAATATTTTATCATATCTTCCTCCCCCAGCTCCTCCCCACATCTCTGTCCATGAACTCCACTGTCTCTCTCTCTCTCAAGAAAATAAAATAAAAAAACAAAGGGAAAGACAATCATGCAAAAAAAAAAAAACCCAGAAAGACAAAAATATGAAAAGAAAACAAAACAAAAAGCACACACAAAGACACAGAGTCTGCTTTGCATTGGCTAGCTACTCCCGGGCATGGACCCTGCCTTGAAGTGCTCGATATGCCCAGTGACACTAAATTGGAGAAAACGAATTTCCCTTTCCCAGGAAAAATCAATTGCAAATAGCTTCTTGGTTAAGGGTGGGACTTAGTGTTCACCTCCCCTGCTCTGTGCTGGATTTTATGAACAAAGTTTTTAATAGCTAACATTAATTCTGTAAATTAATTCTGATGTTCAAGTCCCATCACTCACTAGACAGAGGGATGAAGAGGAACTAATACACAAGTCAGCTGGATGCTGACAAAAGTTTCCTGCATTTGTGTGAAGTTATCAAAGGCTAACCTGGAAATACTGTGCCAATAATGTTACTCACCAACACAGGGGACCATCAGCAGACTGACCACGAGCAGCTTGATCATTATAGGAGAGCAAAGCACACCGTGTGGGCAGAGGCTAGAGCAGCTCCCTGGGAGACAGGCCAGCAGAACATGACAAGGATGCTTTAAGAAAACACCATTGAGAACCACCAGAAGCTTCTTGCTCCTTTTATGCCAAATTCTGAAAGTATTTCTGTCCCAGCTTCAACACTAACTAACACTTTGATATGGAGAGATAACATTCCCTTATGGAAACTCAGTTTATCCAACTGTGAAATGGAAAGTTAGTTATGTTAGCAGTGGGTTATTTCTTCACTCATTTATTTCACAAGCAATAGCATTGAGGAGGTGGGTTTGACCCTGGCCAACAATACTCCAGATTTGAGTAAACGAGGTGACCACATGGTGGTGCTGGCTGCCAACAAATGGTCCTTCCCCTGTAGCGTCTCCACCTTTCTCTCCTTCCTTGGTTTTTGAGCACTTGGATTATCTGGTTGCAGTCCTATGATGCCAATGGATATCCTCAGGGGTTGCTCTGGGGACAAAGGAACAAGCTGGGAACAAAAGTCCTGGAATCGATCACGCTTTCATTATAGCTTCCTTGTGTTTAGATCACCAAATAGTTGACTTCAATTTGACTCTAATGCCTAACAATGATACAGTGAATAGGAGAAAGATCGGAGGAATTTTAAAATGCTTTTTTTCTTAGTTATAATTCTCTAAGTAGGGAAATGATTGGTTGACTTGTGCATACTCTGTTTTAGATTATGACTTTAGGACATAGTGTGAGCAACAATATAGCACGGTCCACGCTGTCCCACATACAGGACCGCTGGATAGGGTTGTAGGTATTGTGAAATGTCCAATGATGCTTGCCAAAGAGAACATATAGGAGCACCCAAACAACTAGGCTAGACTCTCAAGTGTGCTCTCCACAGGGCCACATCAACCTAGGAAAAGGGGCTCTTTCTATGTTTCTTTTAGAGGCAAAGGCAGTGCTTCTCACATTAGGGTTTTCCATGTTGGTGTCATCCTGCCTATGAACTCAGTTTAGTATGGAGAGTCCTGAGTGAGAAGACCCTGTGGGCTGTGGGCTGTAAGATCACTGTTCTAAAAACCTAATGAAAAAAATTCCTGATCGGACTGAGCATCCTGTAGCAATCGGCTGCTGTATAATTTTCCTTCAGCATAATGCTCTACTTGGAACCATCGTCTAGAAGAGGAGATCTCAGTATCAGACAAGCTTTCTCAGCACTTTGCAGAGTCACCTCTGTCTGCCTCCTTTCCAGGCTGAAGGCAGATGGAAATGAATGGTGAGACAAGTTTCCCAAAGGATTGTGCTAAGGTCTAGGACCTCCACTAATGTGCAGCAAATGCCTTTTATGGGAACCACCTTTAAAGTCAAACTCACAGCGGAGGCCACCAGACCTTGGGAAATCCAGTCACCCTCTAGCACTTATGGCATCTGATGGCTGATGGTTACTATTACCCAGGAGAGAAGACAGTAACATAGGAACTTGGAAGGGCCATGCATGGGCATCATCTTGTCTAATTGCAAGCTTTAAGATGAAGCCTTTGTAGTTTGGAGGCAGATGAATTTATGGCACAAATGTCCCACTTCTTCATGTACCTGACTCTCAGCCAGCACAGTGGTAGAACCTGCCTGGTAACTCTTGCAGGGGTCAAGTGAGTTAACCCTCCACCCCCAGACTGTGATAACTGAAATACAGAAGCAGTCCCTTGGCAGCAGGGATTACAATTGCAGTATCTGGCTGGACTGTAGCTGAAGGCTCATGCTGTTTTTTTTCCGGTTTCTGAGGAAGCTCTTCTTTGGCAAATAATGTAGGGGGGTTCAATTAGGGCATCCACCTTTGACCCATGTCTTAAGAAGTGTGCTTCCTCAGTTGTCTATCAGCTCAGTCTGCATAGGCTAAAGGACACTTGACTTCTACCACCTGGGACACTGAGGGTTGCAGCTCCTTATGGGTTGAAGGACTCTTTCATAGTGATCACTCAAGATCATCAGAACATTCATACATTCACATTCTAAGTCATAGCAGTAGCAAAATTACTGTTATGAAGTAGCAATTAAAATAATTTTATGGTTGGGGTGGTTCACCACAACATGAAAAACTGTATTAAAGGGTCAAAGCATTAGGAAGGTTGAGAAGCACCGGGTTCTAGTACCTAAGAATTGTTTATAGGAATGCAAATAAGAAAAGCATCTGATAATAGACACGTCTCCACCACTAGTTTATTTTAAGAAATAAGTTATCAGAGAGGAGTGTATGTGTGTGTGGGGGGGTGGGGGGTTGCTTTGTACAGAGTCTCAGCTGGGAAAGAGAAAAATATGCTGGAAGCGGACAGTGGAGATGGTGATGCAGAACCAAAAATTTACTTCACACTGAAAATGAATAAGATGGTGAGTGTATATGTATATTCATATGATGTTATATATATATCCTAATAAATAACTGACTGAATTTTTGTTCCTTCCAATTATTAGATCATTCTTTGTGTCAGGTGACTCACTGCACATGTTCCATACACGGCCTAGAAACAAAACCGTAAGACAAAAGAAAAAAACATCATGTCTCCCTTTCCCAACAAAGCCCGAGGCTCAGTGAAGTCTTAACTTACCAAATTACTTTTAAAAGAGTCACAGGCACAAGGAAAAGCTACATGACTGCTTGCCTGTGCTTCAGACATTAACTGATCTAACCAAAGTCTTTGCTCCACTGCCTGGCCAGCCATATAATCCAAAATAAATTAGCAGCCTCATGATTACTGTTTCAATTCAGTCATGAGTTCTGTCTTACATCCCAAGGCTGCCCTTTATAGGCATTCCGCTGGTAGAATCCTGTTTATCTGGTCATTCTTAAAGCTAACTCTATAGCCACTAGACTGTGTATTGGAACCACACCCGGCTGTCTGGGCTAGAGCAGTCAAGCTCTGTTACTGGATAAATGGAGTTTACTTTCCTGAGCACCAATTCATCTAGGACTCATAAAGGTGACCCAGGAGAGTCTTGTCCTGAACCACAAGGCTGGAACTCTGTGGTCAGGAACACCCACTCACATGAGGAGCCCCTGGAACAGTTGTTGGCCCACAGGCTTGTGGGAGGGACCCTTGCTGGAATGGTATGTGTGGTGGGGAGGTTGGGGAGAAAAGTTCCAAGTGCATTTTAGCAAATGCTGGTCACTTGAAACCACATCTTCCTCAACAGGGACTCAAAGTGCCTTTGGATTCCTGTAGTATCCAGGAGTAACATCCAGGACTCACACAGCGCTGACCCACATACTCTCTTATTCCCCCTCTTTTCTATCCACTTTCCTCCATCCTTTCTCTTTCTTCTTTCACTGTCTCCCTGTCTTCCTCCATCTATTTCTCCCATCACCCTGACCCTGCTTTCTCATCCCCCATCCCTTCTTCTTCCTCTTCTCTCTACCCCTTTACATCCTCACAATAAGTAGGTACCTACCGTGAAGTGAAGCTTCACTGAAAGGCTGGTGAATGATCCAATGATGCTTGGCTCTGAGCGAATGAGAACAGTCTTTTATATCGCAGGCAAAGACCCCTGGTCATGTGAATGCATTCCCCCACTCACACCCAGAGCTTTTCATGCACTCTGGCAGGTGAGCTGCATGGGAGGGGGGGGGACGTATCATAATGCTATATCTTGGCACAGGTGAAGGCTCCATATTAAGCAGTCCTGTCTTGAGCCCCATGAAGAGACCCAAGCTCTAATTAAGGAACAATAGCTGCCCTGTTCCATATACCCCACTCGATTGCAATATCTCAGAGGCTTTCTGATTATGTCCAAGGGTCACAAGGGAATGGCTCTAGAGGATGAAAGATGTTGAAAGTCACAGGCTCCCTAGCCAGGAAAAAGGCAGGCTTTGTCTTGCTTAGACATTGCTACACAGGATATCTTGGGTGACTATTTAGACATCCCTGCTTAGACATGGGAATTTGGTTTCTTTTTTCCTTTATGGTTTTCTGTTCAAGCAGTAGGGCACAGTCAAGTGGACCCTTACAATTAAGCACCCAAAGTTCTACCGTCAGCCCTATTAAGCGCCATCTTACTTTTGTGTCTGCTACGTGGAGGTCATCCTACCAGTGTGGGACCTCTTTAGAGTCTCCCGTTCTCTTCAGGACACTTGGGAAGGTGTTTTCCTTCCCAATTGTGTGCCATCAGTAGTTGTGAGGATTTTGTCCTTGGTCCTACACTCACCACACCAGGCTGTTTGTGTAATCTTAGGAGGAGAGAGCTGAGCAGCAAGTGTTTTGGAGGTCCTTTCCCCTGCTCCCATGTGCCGTTCTTTTAGGCACAGATCAAGTCATGGCCACGAATCCTCTGAGCTTCCTGATTCAACTTTGCCTCTTAAAGGAATAGAACCAGTCAGAGGATTATATCAGCGGTCAGTGGAGCCTTCCCAGAAGAACTCATTGAAAAGCTTCTCATTAGAAAGAGCCGTCCTGGTATTCTGGAGCATCTGCCTGTAATTGTCATTAGGTCAATCCGCTGATCTGAGGACTGGACCTATACTGGTTTCAGCATTTTTTCACAAACACAGAAGAGCCACTATCTCTAAAGCTGCCAAGTCAATGGGGCCACGTGTCTCAATAGAGCAAATTGGTGCTCTCAGCATCTCAAGAGCTTAGCTACGGCATGATGCTAAAATGTTAGCAACCTGTCCAGGAGAGTAGTTTTAGACATTTGCAGGATATTGGAGATTTTCTACTATAACCTATAATAGGATGTTATGATTTAAATATGAATGGCCCTCCACCATAGGCATGTGTTGAACATTTGGTACCTGACTAGTGGCTCTATTTTCAAAGATTTTGGGAACTTTGGGAGGTGGGACCTAACTGGAAGATGTAGATTAGTAGATTACTGGGAGACTGATCTTGTTCCTGAATCTTGTCTGTCTGTCTCTGTTTCTGTCTGTCTCTCTGTATGTGCATCTGTGTTACTCTCCTTTTCTCCCTACCTCTCTATCTCTTTTTTACTCTGCTCTAGTCTGAAATTGGGGGAAAAAAACTCTTTTACCATGTGCTACCAATTTGTCAGTCACCTGGGGCCAAGCCAAGTCTAACTCCTATGAAGCTAATTGTTCCTCCTCAAGATTTTATAACATGTAATTTTATTCATAGAGGTGGGGAGGGTAAAAATAACTAACACAAAGAGTGTATCTTAACATCTGTTATCGATACTTTTGGTCAAACCATTCTATTCTGTGAACAATGTCCTGGGCATTGAAGAATCTCCCATGCATCCACCAGATACCTGTACCAATCCCCCCATATACCTTCTAAACAATATAACTAGGCATTGCCCAAATGCCAAAGATCTTCTAGAGCTATAGCTTTCCCTTTTTCTGCTGGTGGATGTGGTTCTCTTTCTTCCTTAGGGTTGTTGACTGCATTGGTCCGCCAAGGTTGAGAGAGAAGAACTGGGAACAGGGTTCAGGACTGCTGTGGGTGTGATAAAGACAGCCCTCCAGGACACAGGCTTTGGTGAATCAGATCAACTTTATTCCAGAGTATAAGGAATATATAGAACTGGGGAGCCTGGGGACAAACCCTAATTTGCATTAAGTGGCACGCTCCTATCACAACGTTTTATACGTGGCAGTAGGGTCCTATAGCAGAGCTCTTCTAGAAGGAATTTGTGTCAGAGTTTAAGCTAAAGATAAGTCAGGTATCTCGCTTAGAGACAGCTTTCAGATAAGGTCAGTCCTCCAGGTCAGGGCCATTCTCCAGATAAAGGCAGGTAGAGGCAGGAAGTTTCACAGAGAAGGGAGAGAGTTTTCATATTGCTGAGCTTTTGAGAAAAGCTGCCAGCCCATGAGAGACTATAAACCTCAACCAGCCAGCAATGCCTTCCAACAGACAGAATAAAGTAAAAGTGAAGTTTCCCTGGGAACACAGACTAAAGAGGACAGATCCGTTCTCAATAAGAGTTTAATGACAGATTTCACTATGAAAGTAGCTGAATTCCCTACTCACACAAGCCCAGAAGTGCTTGTTGCAGAAAGAGGAAAACCTGTGCATGCACAAACACTGAGACATTCCCTGGGACTGTGGTGTACACACATGCCTTTTCCTCTCTCAATTCTTCTTCCCCTCTCTCTTTCCATACCTTTCTATCCTTTTCCTCCTCATTTTTTTCTTTTTTCTTTCCTCCACTCTTTCTCTTACCAATTGTGCTTGTCTTTGGGAGCTGGAGCATATAGAAAAGCTCCTCCACGACCCTCTAGGAAAAATGCAGTTCAATAAAGTTGCTTGGGCAACCATGCGGTTTATGTGGGCATCTGGGGCATACATATGTCCCGTTTCCTTTACCTAATCCATTAGGCGCTGGTAACCACATATTTATGAATTAGAACTCCAGTTCTATGTCACTTCCTGAGGCTCTGGAAGACCAGGATACTCCACTGGGCAGACAGTTTGCATGTGGACTTAATGTCCTTCCACATTCCATTCCACATTCCATTCCATGGACACTAAGGGTTCTACATGGGACTCTTGGAGAAAGCAAGGCTGTGAATTCACAGAGAAATATGAAGACCAGGGACAGTGGAAAGAGACCTGAGACAATGAAGGAGCCCTTTAATATGTAGGTGTGCAGAAAAATCTGGTTCAGCAGGTGTCAGGTATTCAAAGGAAGTTCTGGGTCTCAGCTCCTAAGAAATTACTCCTAAGGCCTTGGAACATCTCAAAAGAAGCATATTTACCCAATAAACTCTGGGTCTCATGAGCAGTTTATGCAAATATGTGGCTTAGGGTGAGGTCCTTGGGTTGTACAGTGCCAATTTAATTTTTGGAGACTGAGTATTCAAACACAACCCTTTAGTCACCCATTTTTGTTGTTGTTAAAAGATTTATTTATTATGAATACCACATTCTGTCTCCACTATGCCTGTGTGCCAGAAGAGGGTACCAGATCTGAAGATAGATGGTTGTAAACTACCATGTGGTTGCTGGGAATTGAACCCAGGACCTGTAGAAGAACAGTTGGTGCTCTCAACCTCTGAGCCATTTCTCCAGCCCCTAGTCACCCATTCTTAAATGACCGAGCATCGAGGCACATGAGTTTTCATATTGTCAGCGCTCACATGTATCATCCTGTATCATTGCTGGAGAGTGATGTGTAATGATTGTATGTACAACCAAATGGCAAGGAGAACAAGAAGCTCAAGCCTGAAATCTCCTGAAAGTTCCCTGCTTGTCTTTCTGCTACAATGGGAATACACCAGCCTTTCTGAACTCTGTAGTCTGCCAACTCAATGGCTGAGCCCAGGAGTTTTCTAGACAGCCCCTGAACACTGTGGGACATGTAGAAGGGAAGTGAAAAATCTCCATACCGCCATGTTCCCAAGAAAGATTACCATCATCTCCTACTTAGGGACTTGAGAGAGAATCTTGAGGCTGTATCACGATTATTTGCATACAGTCAAGTATTTGCCAACTGTACAGCACCATAGCAAAAGCCCCCTGGAGTACAGAGTCAGGCCTTTCAATTTATTCTCTTGTCTTCCAAAAGTCCCAAGTTTGAGTCACCTCCAGTATTTTGTTCAGGTCTCTATGCTGGACTTCTGTATATTCTGCACACTAACAAGAATCCTTTACCCTGGTCTTTCTGGTATCAGGATTGCTGCAGGCATGATGGTAGGTTTTTTAACCTAAATCCCAGGTTTTCCTTGTTCTGAGGCAGGCAGAGAAGCTACTCCACCAATCCTGAAACCTCTGCCTTCAATGTATCACACAGGTCAACAGGAGCAAAGATCTCATACTTCCAAAGAGCCCCCCTCCCCTCCTCAGATGACCTGTGTGCAGCATTCCTGGATTCTGAAAATACAGTCAAGCAGGAACAAAGCCAGGGTGAAGGCTTGGTGTCAGCAGTCACTGTTTGGTGCTCACACAGACTTGCAGACATTCTCAAGGCATTTTTGCTTCAAGGCTGAAAGACCAAAAAGGGAATCAGGGCCCTGAGACTGTAAAAGAACATAGACATAACACTGAATAGTACCAGCCACAGTTCAGGTTCTTCCTGAGGGCAGGTCCCTTCTAAAGGGCTCCTGTGAAAGCCTCTTGCCAATCAGCAGCAGAGTGGAAGACGGAACAGCCATGCTTTTTGTTTGTTTGTTTTTTCCATGTTCTACACAGATTGCTACTTTCCCAGTACCCGACTGTGTTCAACTCATCTCCCCATGTTGCATTCTAGTCATTTAAACTCATTAATATGTTGATCAGTAGTAAACATAGCATACTGTGTATTTAGAAGTTGTATCAGGGCAGGGAAGAGAGATGAGATATTGCATGATGTGGTGATAAGCCGTCCTATTCTATATCCGCACTCCAAGACAAGGGATTTCTGTCCTTGACTCTGGAACCCTCACCACAGTGTAGAATGAAGGCTGTTGGAGAGATATGGAGCAAGATAATGAGATGATGGTTGCACATAGGAAACAAGAAAACCCATGAAAGAGGTAGAAGGATGGAAAGAAAAAGAAATCAGTGGAGGGTACATATGCAAGCAGAGGAGTAAGAGAACCTGATTTTTATGAGAGGTTCGGAGGGAAACACTGTAAACAAGCATAGGGAAAGACTGAGAGGCGGGCATCAGAGAAGTAAGACATGGTGGGGGCTTAAAAGAACAAGAAAAGGTTCTAAAAATGGTTGGCACTGATCCTTATTGGTCCATAAAGACAGATTTGGTGGCTAGACTTTGTTAAAGTTACCACTTTATAAGATTAGGCCATATTAGGTCATTTCAGAAGGGGTTTTCCAAAGAGATAATATAATGCCATTGTTTTCAAAGGGCCAGAGCTGCTTGACCAGAGAGTTCAGGTCAATGAAATGATGAAATGGTCCAGTGTTGGTGTTGGGACTGGACAGGCCAGTCTAGCCCTCATCCCCACTTTTGTAGGATTGAGGGACAAGCTAAAGGTGATTTTGAGCATTTCTTTGCATAATTAGGATTTAAAGACATCAGGACAAGAATGGAGGAGCATGGCCTATGTGCATTAAATAATTTGCATATGCTTTGGGTGAGAATTTTGATATTTGTGTGGGGTTTGTCTTCTGTTTTAGTTTTGTTTGTCTTTTTAGCTTGTATGGGGACCCGGAAGCTAAGTGATTTGCTTGGGCTCATGCACTAGTGTCTGAAGGTTGACTCCAGATTTCTATACTCCCTGTAAACACTAAGGGGGTGACTTAACACTAGGCTGTCCCCACTCAGTGATGACTTCTTGAGCTACAGTCTTCTGGCTAAATCAAGACAATCTACCAGAGCCACAGAATCTCCCATCAAAGGCACTCAGTGATGAGCTATCCCAAGAGCAAACTGTGTACTTACTGCGAGAGTGGGTTATCCTCTTCACCCTCTGACAGATCAGTGTTGCATTCTTCAGAAACCAGGAATAATATTCCAGACAATACCTAAAGGTTCAAGCAGAGTTGAGAGTGGTCACTCTCCTGTGATGGCTGTGAGGAGACAGTCAGGACCAAAAGGCGTAATTACATAAGTATGAACAGAGTCCATTGTTTACATCAAGGAAACTGCTATCTTTATAGAGCATCAGAGAAAGAGTAGAAAATGATGCTTTTTAGAGAAAAGCTCAGACTTTGGGGCCAATGGGACTAATTTTTAATCTTAGGTCTCTACAGTTTATTAGGATATGTGGCATTAGGTTGAGTACTTAATTCTCTAAGCCGTAGTTTCTTAATATGTAATAATATAAGATTAAGTGAAATAATATGTGTGAAGTTCCTAAGCTATGCAATGTGTAAATATTCAGTAAGTGGGGATGCTTTTTTGTATTTGTGAGACACAGAGTGGGAGAGCTCTATTGTCAGTCAAGCAGCAAATGCATTGCAGAATGATACTCAGCTCCTTGTCTGAGGCACTGAGTGTTGCTTCAGAATTCTGCAATGGAGAGGCTGTTATTAGGAGAGGTGTCAGCCCAGGCTTTCACTGGTTTATTGTGACACATCTGGCATCTGAGGTGGTTGAACCAGGCATGTTAGACTTGAACCCCAGACTTCTAAAACAATAAGTGCTACTAACCACTGAGCCACCTCTTTGGTCCAGGTGGTGTGGATTTTAGACTAGGTAGCCTAGCCTGTGCTAGGAAACATTGTCATTCCAATAGTTAAAAAGACTATTGGACCCCACCAGGCAAGTGGAAATAACAAGGTGCTTTAATAAAGTAAATCCACATTTGAAGTTGATTCCAAACAAGTTAGAAAAGAAGAAATTAACAAAGGCAAGAAGAGGCATTCCTATGTGTGCTGGACAGTGGATTACCAGCCTGGAGACAAAGGAGCAAGTCTGCAATGAGCACAGAAGGCCAGGGAAGTGCTGAATTGTAGTGCAGAGTTCTTATGGAGGGTCGAACATCAGAAGAAACACCTATATCTAGAAATGCAGAAAGGCAGAGACTTCCTGGTTTCTCCATTCTCCAGTGTCTTTCATTCCATGAACAAACAGGAAATTGGATGGCTAAGCATTCTGGGAAATGTAGTTTGTACAAGCCACAGCCTACAGTATAAAACTGACCAAAGACAGAGTTCAGGGTGATTCTCAATGATGAACACAACAGAATCACTCTTCTTATAAACCTGGACCTGTTCAAGGTGACATTTCAAGAAGAGATAATATGTCAAACCTAACCAACTCAGTACAATTCAGCACAGTACCTCTACATTTGATTGCCATAGTCACAACATGTCAAATGTGCCAGAGAAGGGATCCATGTAGCAAGTGCAAGAGAGCAATGCACCATCACAGCACAGCCATTGATCCTGGTAGAGTATCAGGTACATTGTCTCATTTTATTTTCACAACATTATCACTGTAGTAAGAGCGCTACAGTCTTACTGTATGAACTAAGCTCTTAAAGTTATGAGACATGCGGTCTGGAATATGAACAGAATTAAGTTCATTATGGGATAAATCAAGTAAGGTTCAGAGAGAAATGTGAGTGCTTCCCCAATACCATATTACTTGTAAGTTGTAGAACCTAATTTTAAACTGAAGCCTGCCCAACAGCCCAATCTTAAGTACAGCACAGCCAGCTAAATGCCAGTTTGGTGCCCTTGGCTCATACACTAGTCTCAGTTCTTCTTGGCTAGTATGATAGCGTGCACAGCAGATTTTCTAACACTTTTCACAAGTTTCATATGATTTGAAACACAGTAAGGATATCAAACTATCCCAGAGAATGGTCTCTTTATAATATGATGCTACCAAATGAGATCCTGGGCCACCTGAGGTGCCCTGTGCATCTTGAGACAGGGCCAGCACTTCTATTGTCATGTGACCTATTCTCTGAATGCCAAAGTTGTCAATTTGGGCCATAATTCATGTGGCTTGTTGGTTAAATGGAAAGTTTACGGCACTATGATCAGGAAAGATAATACTTCATGGTGACATGGCATTCCCAAGCCTGAGGAAGAATATCTGGGTCCTTCTTCTAAATTTATATAGCAAGGCAAATCACCAGTAGATAAACAGCCATACTTTGCAAGGAATAAAATCAAAATTGTAATAGCAACTGGTTTGTTGGTAACTTAGAGGACAAATCTCTCATACAGAAAAGAATAACCCTGGTTTTCAACCTTCACTATGCTGCAGTCAAATGCTCTACCACTGAGCTATACCCCTAACCGTCACTATGCTGAGACTTTTTAATACAGTTTCTCATGTTGTGTTAACTCCCAACAATAAAATTATTTTGTTGCTATTTCATAGCTGTAATTTTGCTATTGTTATGAACTATAATGTAAGTGGGCTTTTTTTGGATAGAGTTTGTGAAAGGGTCATGACCCACAGGTTGAGAACCACAATCTAAATGATTATGGAGGAAAAAAAGCTGTAGTGAAGGTGGCCTGCTGTTTGTCTTTGGGTTTTGGTATTGATGCCTGCTTCAGCACCATTAAGAATGAGCTGGACTCCATTACACACTTATCAATCCATTCTCCAGGACTGGTCAAATATCTGTGGCTTCTGATGTGAGGAAGTAGTACCTTGATAAGTGTGTAATGATAATGTTTGTCATTCACTAGAAGTGAACGGGCCTTAGTTTCTGTCATCTTACAAGATGGCAAGGCATATCCTCAGGATGGTGCTAGGGACTCCAAACTGGAAAAGTCTCAACAGAAAACTATACTGAGGGAGAGAGTTTAGGGAAGAAAGGGAAATTAGGAAACTAGAATCTCAGAGCTGACAGAATGCACAACTGAATGTCAAAGGTTCTCATGTTATTTCTTCTAAATGAGGGAATGGATTAGGAAGACACCTGAAACTCTATGTCAACACTTGGGCAGGGGGCTGATTTATGAGCAATAATGTGGGTCATTTTGAATAAGGATAAAAATCACCAGCATCAGGGGCCTACCATTGTTGCTGCAGACAAATCTTGTATTCCAGAAGTCCTAAAATGCTTAGCTGCCTTCCACTCTGTCTGTGCACACACCATTTCACTCTTTGCTGAAGTGACTGCTCCAATTTTCCACATTCATAAATTCTGTTCCTCCATCCATCTCTGGATGCCCCTCCCCACTTCACTGGGTTCCTATAGCATTTGATTCTGGATCTTCTACAATGCTTATCATTGCACAGCAGATTTTCTAACACTTTTCACAAGTTTCATATGATTTGAAACACAGTAAGGATATCAAACTATCCCAGAGAATGGTCTCTTTATAATATGATGCTACCAAATGAGATCCTGGGCCACCTGAGGTGCCCTGTGCATCTTGAGACAGGGCCAGCACTTCTATTGTCATGTGACTGGTTTGAAAATTTTCTCTCCAGAAGCATACCAATTTGCGTGATCCTCTCACATTGAATTCTTAAACTATATTTATTTAATGTTTTATAGGAGTTTATGGGGAAATGTAGGAACAGAGTGAAATGGCAGGTGAACTGCTGTCTCACTCCTATAAATTAACCAGGATTCTTTTTCCTTTCCCTTTGGTATAATTTTTTATTTATTTATCTATTTTTTTTAGAGAAGAATCAGTTCTTAATATGTGTGTGTGTGTGTGTGTGTGTGTGTATGTGTGTGTGTCCATGAAGAGGTCAAAAGAGGGTTTTGGAAACTGAAGTAACAAAAATTTCTGAGCTACCTGACATGGGTACTCTGGCATCTGAACTCAGGTCCTCTAGAAGAGCACCAAGGCGCTTACCTGCTAAGTCACCTCTAGTCCCTTATGGCTGTTTTCAGTTCTGATATTTGTCAAGGGAACATTAACTCACACATTCTTCCTGGGCTAGATGACTTAGTCCTATCACTTTAATTTTAACTTGTACTTTTCAACACCTCCCAACTAGGACTCAGTTCTGGATCTGTTTATGATTCATATTCACAACACTTGACTTAATAGAATTCATGACTGCAAATAGTGAAGACACAGCTCATTCAGTTAGTGAGGGAAGCATCCACCAAAGTGAGCTGACTCTAGACAATATCAGAAGTAGTATTTTAAAAATTTTTCGCCCATTGCTTCCGGTTCCGCCGCCGGGACCGGTGCCCTCTGCGGCATCCCAGCACACTCTGGAGCAGGGGGCAGCTGAACTCTGCACCTGGCCACACCCACAGCTCCTGCTGCTGCTGAGGGTATCTGCAAGGATCCCTACTGCGAACCCCGAACTGAGTGAACTGAGCAAACCAACTGCAGGGGTCTCTGAGGGGTGGATTCGAACCCTGTCCAGAGGTGAGGAGGGTTCGGCAGGCCTCAGCGCCTGTATCCTGGCCTGGGAGGGAGAGTTGAGCTCTCATTGCTTCCGGTTCCGCCGCCGGGACCGGTGCTCTCTGCAGCGTCCCAGCACACTCTGGAGCAGGGGGCAGCTGAACTCTGCACCTGGCCACACCACAGCTCCTGCTGCTGCTGAGGGTATCTGCAAAAATCCCTATTGCGACCCCGAACTG
Organism: Sigmodon hispidus; assembly: GCA_004025045.1. NCBI lineage: Eukaryota > Metazoa > Chordata > Mammalia > Rodentia > Cricetidae > Sigmodon > Sigmodon hispidus. The sequence continues at coordinate 176 of PVIH01003954.1, read as the reverse complement.
AGTGAACTGAGCAAACCAACTGCAGGGGTCTCTGAGGGGCGGATTCGAACCCTGACCAGAGAGGTGACAGGAGACACACAAACCAAAGTGCCACAACTGACCAGGACCCGTCTAATCGTGAACCACTGAACCCATGGGCAAACGTCAGTGCAAGAAATTACATAATAATACAAAGG